>JAQZBX010094509.1:0-12022 GCA_029593785.1 Cabassous unicinctus | reverse complement strand
ATATATATATATATATTTAATTTCAGTTGTGGTTTTCCTATATATATATATATATATATATATAGGTAAAATAGCCAATGGGGTAGACAGATAAAGCTTATCTCTTTCTAAAACAACTGAAAGGTAGTACAGGGCTGCTGTGGTAACCTGCTTTATGGTACAATAGTATAAGACACTGCTTCACAACTAACAGGAGAGTCGGGAACAAAAAAGCAAACTGTGAGTTATTGACACTCCCAGCCACCAGGAAGGGCTCCCCTCCTCCATTGCTGAGATATCAGGTGAGGGTAAAACTCCTGACAATGGTATCTAACTAAGAAAACAGACTTCTTCCCCCCTGTCAGGACCTGAAGATAGATAAAGGGGGGTGAGTGCTCTGGGTCATCTAGGAGGGTGCTAGAAAGAAAATTAAGCTGGCAAATATCTTGAGCTTCTTCTGCCTGTGGCTGAAAGAGACATTTATAGCCCATCCTCAGGACAAACAGCCTAAGATGAGCCTCTGATTTCCTTCTCCAAAAGGAGTGTGTCGGTGACCTCCTGTGGGAAGAAGAGGGGTCAGAGAGGGTGGAAATTGGACTTTTTATGGTTATTTTAGACAACAAGCTCCCCTTGGGTTTTGAAAGGGACACTGATGCAACAGGAATAAGGGAGGAAGATCTCCTCAGGCAGGATGTCACACATAGCATCCTGGGTAAAGAGAGGAATTACATCAGAGAGGAGAGGGGATCTTCTTAGGCAGGTTGCCACACCTAGCATCTTAATTAAAGAGAGTTTACATCAGAAAGGAGGCAGAAATAACAGGGAAGAAACAGGACCTGATAGGTATCTGAAAGGCCTTTCTAACCTAAGAAGGCACATGAGCTTAGTGGATGAACTCCAACCTAGCATATGCAAGGTCTCTGGTTTGACCCAGCTCCTCTCTGAGAAGTGATGCAAGGCTATCAAGATACCAAGGAACTTTTATGAGAGGTAACATACTGACATCATCTTTGTATTAGCTTTTATTGGATCTCTTCCTTAAAAAAAAAGAAGAAAGAAAGAAAAAGTTTCCTTTTATACTTTCCTTATTTTACTCAAGAAAACCTGGCTTAAAACCAGCAGAGGACAGGCTGCAAGGTCATTGATTGTTGAAGAGCAACAACCTGAGAAAATTACTAGGAGTCCAAGAGAAAAGGCCGCTTTTCCGTATTTATCTTGGTTTCTTTATACTTTTCCTGCCTTCGCCCTTTCTTTCTTTTAAAAAAAATGAACAAGACAAAACAAGTAGCTGCTGTCTGGGTTTCTTGTTGTGGTATCCACCCTTCTTTTGTTGCTCTGTTTGTATTTTCTCTCTTTCTTTTGCTTCCCAATTTTTTCTACCTAGGCTATATCTTTTCACTCCTTCATCCTTATATTCTCTGTTTTCTATTGTTCATTCTTCCCACCTCTTTGGCCTTGGTCTTCAATTTTTCTTGTAGTCATTTCTTTCTCTCTCCTACTTTGTCCATTTTTATTTACTCTTTTTTTACTTTTTTTTTTCCTCTTTCCTTCTCTCTTCTGCTTTTTTGTTTCCCCTCTTCTCATCATTTTGGACTTTAATTCATTCTTTATTTTTCTCCATTCTATTTCATATCTCATCGTTTCTATTCCACTTTTCTAATCTTATTCTTCTGTACTTCTACTTAGGTTAATTATTCAATTGCCTATATCTTGTATGGTCGCTCTCCTACCTTTTACTATTATCACTATTATTACTCATTTTCTCTTCCTATCTCTTCTTATTTCTTTGGTAGTAACATTTTTAGGGGAACATAGACAATAGCAAGAAAATAGGCAAAGATGAAAGAAATGTCAAAATCAAACCTTACCACACTCCAAAACAACAAAATAAAACCATAGAGCAGAGAGAGAAGCAAATCAACTGAAATAACACACCAGGATAAACAAATGACTAGGTACCATTCAAAAAGCACAATCCATAATAAGGAACAGGAAAGCATGGCCTAGTCCAATGAAAACCTAAAAATGAAGGCGAGATGTCAAACATGGAAGAAGTAATCAGAGCTGTCAACAAATAACATGAATCAACTTAATAAAGTGAAGGAAGAGATTAAGGATATTAAGAAGACACTGGGAGAATATACTGAAGAAATTGTAAACATATCTAAAGAGATAATGAATAAGAAGGTGATGAATGGCACAATCCAAGAAATCAAAAATACAATGGAAGCACAGAACAGCAGATTTGAACAGAGGAAAGAATTAGCGATGTGAAAGACAGTACATCTTAAATCAAACAGATGATAGAACAGATAAATAAAAAGATTTTTTAAAAATTCAACAGGGACTTGGGAAGTTGAACGACAACACAAAAGGCAAAAATATATGCATTATAGGCATCACGGAGGGAGAAGAGAAGGGAAAAGGGACAGTAGGAGTGTTGGAGGAAATAATGACTGAAAACTTCCCAACCCTATTGAAGGAGACAAATGTACATATCCATGAAGCATAGCACACACTAAAGAGTATAAATACCTATAGGCCTACTCCAAGATGTATACTTGCCAAATTGTCCAATGCTCCAGACAAAGAGATAATAATGAATGCAGGAAGAGAAAACAGAAACATCACATACAAAGGAGGCTCTATAAAATTAAGTGCTGATTTCTAAGCTAAAACAATATAGAGAAGAAGGGAGAGTTATGACACAATCAAGATGCTAAAAGAAAAAAAAGACTTTCAGCCAAGAATTCTCTATCCAGCAAAAATGGCATTCAAAAATGAGGGAGAGTTCAAAATATTCAAAAACACAATGTAAATGAGTATGTTAAGAAGAAAGCTGCACTTCAAGAAATACTAAAGGGAATTCTGCAGGTTGAAAGGAAAAAAACAGGAGAGAGAGAGTTGGAAGAGAGTGTACAAACAACTAAAAAGAAAATAAAAGCAATAAAAACAATATATGACATACATAAACCAAAAGAAAATGTAGGTAAACTAAGTAATTCCATGACAATAATAACATTGAATATTAACAGAGTATATTCATCAGTCAAGAGACACAGACTGGCAGAATGAATAAGGTAATATGACTCATCTATAGGCTCTCAATAAGAAAACCACCTTTTACCCAGTGATGCAAGAAGGATGAAAGTGAATGGCTGGAAAACAATTTTACAAGCAAAAAATAACCAAACAATGGCTGGAGAAGCTATGTTAATATTGGGGGGAAAATCTTTAAATTCAAAACTATTGTAAGGGACAAATACAGACACAACATATTAGTAAACAGAGTAATCTTTCAAGAAAAAAGATCAATCATAAGCATTTATGCACCTAACTAGGCTGCTTCAAAATACATGAGGCATACACTGGGAAAAATAAGTGGATAAATAGATGCTTCTACAATTATACTGGATGACTTTAATACACCATTACATCATTAGAGAGAACATCTCAACAGAGAATCAATAAAGCAACAAAGACTTTGAATAATACATTAGACGAGCTGGAAGTAATAGACATATAAAGAACACTACACCCCAAAACAGAAGGATATACATTTTTCTCGAGTGCATATGGACCATTCTCAAGTATAGACCACATGCTAGGCCACAGAACAATGCTCAATTAATTCAGAAATTTTGAAATTATTCTAAGTAATTTCCCTGACCACAATGGAATGAAACTAGAAATCAGTAAAGTCCAGAGAACAAGATTAGGCACAAATATATGGAAGTTAAACAACACACTCTTTGACACAAAGTGAGCCAAGGAGGAAATCACAACAGAAATCAGTAAGTACTTTGAAATGAATAAAAGTGAAAACAAAATATCTCAAAGCCTATGGGACACAGCGATTGTGGTAATGAGAGGGAAATTCATAACTGTAAATGCATATATCAAATAAGAATAAAGAACAAAAACTAAAGACCTAACTGCATATCTGCAGGAATTAGAAAAAGAACAACACTAACCCCAAAGGAAGCACACACACACCCAAATAATAAAGAATTAGAGCAGAAATAAATGAAATCAAAACTAAGAAAGCAATAGCAAAAATAAACAAAACCAAAAGCTGGTTATTTGAGAAGATCAATAAAATTGGCATATCCCTAACTAGGCAAACAAAGAAAAAAAGAGAGAAGATGCAAATACACAAAATAAGAAATAAGGAAGAGGATATCACCACTGACCCCACAGAAATAAAGAGTACCAAAAGAGTGTACTTTGAAAAATTACTTCTCCTATTTAACATTGTGTTAGAAGTACATGCTCCAGCACTTAGGCAAGAAAAAGATATAAAAGGCATCGAATTGGAAAGGAATGTGTAAAAACTTCACTATTTTCAGACAACATGACCCTATACATAAAAGCCCTGAAAAATCTACAAGCTTTATAAAGCTTATAAAAGAGTTCAGTAAAGTCACATGTTTTAAGATCAATGTGAAAAATCAGTAGCATTTCTGTACACCAATAATGAGAAATCTGAGAAGGAAATCAGGAAAAAAATCCCATTTAGAAAAGCAATTAAAAAAACAAATACGTAGGAATAAATTTAACTAAAGTTGTAAGTGACATGCAGAAAACTACACAATACTGTTAAAGGAAATCAAAGACTTAAATAAATTGAAGAATATTTTCTGTTCATAGATAGGAAGACTAAACATTGTTAAGATGTCTATCCTACCCAAACTGATATATAAATTTAATACAATCCCAATAAAAATTAACACAGCATTCTTCAATGAGTTGGAAAAGCTAACTATGAAATTTATTTGGAAGGGCAAGGGGCCCTGAATAGCCAAAAAATAATGAAAAAGAAAATTGAAATTGGAGGAATCACACTACCTTACTTTAAAATATAATACA
This sequence comes from Cabassous unicinctus, assembly GCA_029593785.1. Taxonomy (NCBI): domain Eukaryota; kingdom Metazoa; phylum Chordata; class Mammalia; order Cingulata; family Chlamyphoridae; genus Cabassous; species Cabassous unicinctus. Next base: position 7,174 of record JAQZBX010094509.1, on the reverse strand, counting down.
AAACTACAATGAACAAAATTGCATGGTATTGGTTCAAGGACAGACATATGGACCAATGGAACAGAATCAAGAATTCTGATACAGATCTTTGTATATATGGTCATGTGCTATTTGACAAGGGCACCAAGCTAACTCAACTGGGAGAGAATGGGCTCTTCAACAACAAATGATGTTTGGAGAACTGTATCTCTATATCCAAAAGAATGAGAAAGGAGCACCAACTCACAACTTACACAATAACTAACTCAATATGGATCAAAAATATAAATATAAGAGTCAAGACCATAAAGACCTTAGAATATAATGAAGGAAAACATCTACAGGACCTTGTAATAGGAAATGATTTCATGAACTTGACAACCAAAGCACGAGCAGTGAAAGAAAAAAAATAGACAAATGGACCTCCTCAAAATTAAAAACGTTTACACCTCAAAGGAGTTTGTCAAGAGAGTAAAAAGGCAATCTTCCCAATGGGAGAAAGTATTTGATAACCATATATCTGATAGGAGTCTATTATCTAACACTTATAAAGAAATCCTACACCTCAAAAATAAAAAGACAAATAACCCATTTAAAAAATGGGAAAGTGATTTGAATAGACACTTCTCCAAATAAGAATTACAAATTTCAAGAAGCACATGAAAATATGCTCAACATCACTAGCTATTAGGGAAATGCAAATCAAAACTACAATGTGATACCATCTTATACCCAATAAACTGGTGGCTATTAAAAAGCAGAGGACTAAATGTGTTGGAGAGGATTCAGAAAAATGGGAACCATCATAAAATGCTGGTGGGAATGTAGAATGTTGCAGCCATTGCTGAGGACAGTTTCGTGGTCCTCAGAAAATTAACTATTTATCTGCCATATGATCCAGAAATTCCACTGCTGGGTGGAATTGAAAACAAGGACACGAACATGTGCATCAACGTTCATAGTGGCATTATTCACTATTGCCAAAAGATGGAATCAACCCAAATGCCCATCAACTGATGAATGGATTAATAAATTGTGTTTTATATATACAATAGAATATTACTCAGCTGTGAGGAGGAATACAGTACTAACACACTGAATAAAATGGATGACTCTTGAGGACCTTATGTTGAGTGAAACAAGCCAGGCATTGAAGGACATATATTACCTGACCTCACTGGTTTAAATTAAGCAAACTGATCAGACTCACAGAGCTAGAGTATGGAAGATAGTTTTACAGGAAACATAAAAGAAGGAGGTTGTGAGCCAATGCTCATAAGGACAAAATATATGACAAGGTGGAAGCATGTAGTTGTGCAGTGATGGGACATGACAAAGGCATAGTGATAATATTGGGTTGAGTGGGCCAGGTTTGACACAGGAGTAGTTTGGGAAGAGTGAATTGGATGGTCCATGGAACTAGGGAGAGGGTTGGGCGAGGGAGCAGGTGGACACTGGGGATTGGTGGGTACTTGGTTGAAATTACAATGTTGGGAATGCACAATTAGCAATATGACAAGGAAAGTTTACTAGTTTAGGGTCTTGGATGGGGTGAAACCTGGGCCAGGCTTCTAAGAAGCATGTGAAAGATCATTTTGGCATAGTGTTTTGCATGAGTGGGTAGAGATCCACATAATGAGTGGGAAGGTATTAGACTCCAATCCTAGGGAGTTTTGCTATGTTCTCAAACAGAGGGATGGGAGACACTTGAGATGATCAGCAGTGCCTATTAGGGGAGGACAGACCATTGTGTCAAGCCCTCAGTGAATATGCAAGTAACTCTGAATCTTGTCCTTCAAGGAATGAAGCCTGGTGTTTACCATGGATCCAAAGGGGAGGGGAAGGGAAGAACAAAATAGATGGAACAAGGGGCATTTTATGGATGAATGAAGTGTTCTGCATTATCCTGCAATGATGAATGCAGGACATGATAAATTTTTATCAGATTTTATAATAGTACGTGGTCTAAAATGTAAACCATAATGTGAACCATTGACGATGGTTAGTAGCTATGCTCCAATATTTGTGCATCAATTGTAACAAAAGTACCATCCACACATAAAATGTTATTGATTGGGGGAAGGGGAAAGGGGGGAGGATGTTGGGTTATTTGGGAATCCTCTGTGTGCTATACATGACTCTACTGTGTCCTAAAACTTCTTTAAAGAAAAAATGAAAAAAAAAAAGTAAGACATTGGGGGAATAAAAGGAAGAAAATGTCACTGTACATACAGGGCAACAGTCTTACAGTGATGAAAGGCAAAATGTCAAAAAAAGGTTTTTACAAATATTTTTCATTATTTTTAATATCCACATTTTTAAAATATTCTTTTACTTTTTATTACTTTTTTCTGTATTTTACTTCTTATGTATAAAACTCAATATTTGTGTGGCTATTATATTGACTTCATTATTGAAGAAGTTTTAGATCACAGAAGAGTTACAACTGTGGCAGGGGAGGATTATAGATTTGGGCTGTCAGTGAGGGGGGATATATGGGAGGAAGTTCACCTGGGTATATATATATAAGGCATATAAATGTGTTCAAATGTTCCTGGAGCATTGCCATGGTGGGTGGAGATGCACACAATAACCAAAATAATACCAAATTCCCACCTAGGGGAGCTCTGCCACATTGTCTAATGGAACAAAAAGAATGCCTCAAGCACAGGGACAATGACATGTGAAGGAGGATGGCCCATTGAAAAACCCTTCATATTGATGAGTATGCTTATGAGCTTTTTTTCTTAAAATTGAAATTTAGTCTAGTGACATAAGGTACCTAAGAGTTATCTATGGGGGGCCTCCTTTTTGCTCAAATGTGGCCTCTCTCTAAGCCAAATTCAGCATATAAAAGCAATAACTTCCCCCCAGTATGGGACACTACTCATGGGGATGAGCCTTCATGGCACTGAGGGTTGCTACCAAGTACTAATAAGCAATGCATCTGGGGAAAAAAATACCTTTACCAAAAGGGAGAAAAGCTAAAGACAAATGAGCTTTTATGGTTAAGAGACTTCAAAATGAGTTGGGAGGCAATCCCAGAGGTAGAGCTTATGCATATCCCATCACACTGACAGCTGAAGTAGATACTACCCCAAGATACGAATCTTCTCAGGGATATGGAGACATCCAGACACTGCAGTCAGGGCAGATAGCTTAAGAGTTTGGTGCCTTGCCACTGGAGCCTAACCTGGTATTTATGCTCCCCAGTGTGACAGAGTTAGACTCAGCAGTGGTTTCCTTATGCATGACTCTTCTGTCCTTCAATTGGAACCTATAATTAGAACTAGAGTTGATAGGTGTACATCCAAGAGACTTAAATCTTTGGTCTGCCCATGTGCCAACTGAGCCCTGAATCTCAACAGAGTTGTAACACCTACTCTTCAGTTCAATGGATTCACCCAGGACAACTAACAGGGAGGAGATGATGGACAAACAACATGTCAAGGAACTCTGAGTGCCTACAATTGCAAGCAAAATTTTCCCATCATTGGATGTATGGGATTGAATCCCCCTTCAATTAATGGTGGTGTAGGCATTACCATCACAGAGTCCTCAGGATTGGGAAATGAACTATGGACAAAAATAAACTTACTAGTATTGTACTATAGACTTATTGTAATTATAGCAATGTAAGAAATACTACTGTTGTGGAGGCAGTGACCCATAGATTTTCTGGGGTGAGGGAGAGTGAAAAACACGTGTAGTAGGGGGACATTTTTGGGACTTGAGAAGCTTCCTCAATGACATTACAACAACAGATACAGGACATTATATATCTTGCCATAACCTACAGATTTGAATGGCAGAGAGTGTAAACTACAATGTAAACTATAATCCATGCTTAGTAGCAATGCTTCAAAATGTGTTTATCAATTTCAATGAATGTACCACACTGATTAAAGATGTTACTAATGTGGGAAAATGTGGGAGGTGTGTGGAACAGGGCATATGAGAATCCCCTATATATTCTCTGTAACATTTATGAAATTTAAGTAAATTTTAAAAATAAAAAGGTGAGGGTTACTTTTTTTTAGAAAGCAGAGGGTTCTAACAGCAGACTGGAGCTTGCAGTAGAAATGCACAAGCTAAAACAATGGCCAGCTATGAATTCTATATCTGTTGAGACATTCTTTCAAAAATAAGGGCAAGATTATTTCCAAAATAAACAAATGCTGAGTTACTTCTTAAACTTACACCTGTTCTATGGGCAATGCTAAAGTGAGTTCTTCAGACTGAAAGGAATGATCACTAGACAATGGCTCAAAGAGGCATAAAGAAATCACCTGAAGTAAAGTTGAACATATGTGTATTTATAAATGTCAGTGTTATTATTGTGTATTGTTTGGTACGTATCTCCACTTCTTAATACCTCCAGATTTCAAACACAAATGCATAAAAAGCAAGTATAAATTTATGATTTTGGAACCTAATTTATAAAAATATAAGTGATAACAAGTATTGTACTCTAGCTCCAAATTAGCCTACCCAAAGTAACTTAGAGAAGAAAATTTTCTATTTTTCCCTGAGTGTCCTATCTGGGAAGCACATAACCTCCCCTCCCTTGAGCGACCTTGCAAAAGCATCTCAACCTTGCAGCTGTGTCCCAAGTTATCAGAACCTTGCCTACCAAAGAAGTTGTGCAAATGCTAGCTAACCGCCACAATCCGCTTCTGTAAATCCTGCTTGCTTGCAAACTGCAACAGCAATCCCCTATAAAAGGGAGCCATTTTAGAACCTCGGCGCTGCAGTTCTCTCCTGAGTGAGGTGTGCTGCAGACGCCCGCGGGCTTAGCTCAATAAAAATAACTAAAGTCTTAAAGTCTGAGTATGGTCAATCTCCTGGGTTAGAACATTTGGAGGCCCCAGCGGGATTCACCGTGAAGTCCCCCTTAATTGGGGTCGACCTCCTCAGACTAAGCGGGAAGTGCCTCCACTTCCTCACCTTTGCTTTTGATTTGTGATCGGATTCGGACTAGGACTGTGGCCTCGAGGAATCTGGTAAGGGATTTTCCCTTTTGTGTTGCCTCCAGAGCATTTGTGGGGCTGTTGCAGGTGGGACACCGTGGTACTGCACTCCCCGAATCAGGGTCGGGACGCCCTCTCCTGATTTTGGAAACCATTAGGTTTCACTTTGGTACTTGGCTGTGTGAGTGAAAGTGAGACTAGTCTCCAGTGTTTTGTTTGTCTGTCTATTTACGTTCAGTGTTTCTTGGTGTTTTAATTGTTTCAACCCTAACAGGATTGGACAAGGAAAATCCACTCCACGGACTCCTCTTGAATGCATTCTTGCTAACTTTTCTGATTTCTTTAAGAGATCCTGTGATTATGGGAAGCCAGCAGATCCAGGCTTCCTACAGACCCTCTGTGAACTTGAATGGCCAGCCTTCCAAGTAGATTGGCCTTCAGAAGGTTCATTTGATTTATCTCTGTTGTTTGGTATACGGTCCATTGTTTATGGGGTTCCCCACCCCGACCAGAGGGTTTATATAGATGTTTGGATTGACATTGTGCATGATAAAGCAGATTATATCCAGAAATGCCAGAAATTGAGGAAGGGGGATATGTATGCAACGGTAGGGGGAAAAACCATTTTAGTGACTGCTCCAAAACCTCGAGGGGCACGGGATCCCCCAAAAGAGAAAAAAGATGGGAAATTAGAAAAACAGAAACCCCGTTTATATCCTGTTTTGCCGGGGGAAAATGATGATATAACTGAAAGCCTGTTTGATCTCCCGCCTTACCCAAGAACTCCCTCGCAGCAACAGGCCCCAGGGCGCTCACCCCAAGGGGAGGTCCAGAGTCCTCCCCACATGAGAAGGGGAACTCCCTATCAGCCCCCTCCCCCAGGGCCTGATTCCTCAGTGCCCCTGTTGCCACTCAGGGAAGTTCCTCCTCAACCAGAGGCGCCTCCGCGCCATACTCGGATGATTTATGTCCCATTTTCCACCTCTGACCTGTATAATTGGAAACACCAGAACCCTCCTTTTTCAGAGGACCCCCAGAGGCTAATTTCGCTTTTAGAAACTATTTTCCGCACTCATCGGCCTACCTGGGATGATTGCCAGCAGATTTTACAGACTTTGTTCACTTCTGAGGAGAGAGAGAGAATGCATCGGGAGGCTGCTAAGATTATCTTGGGGGACAATGAGGGGGACTCCCAGACTAGGTGGGATGAATTGGAGGAATCACTCCCTTCGAGTCCACCTCGTTAGAACCCTAACACTGAGGTAGGGATGACAACCTTGCGCCACTATCACCAGTCTCTACTCAGGGGTCTAAGGGCAGCAGCTAAAAAGCCTACTAATTTAACTAAGGTTAGCACAGTCATGCAGGGTAAGGATGATTCCCCGGCTGCTTTCTTAGAGAGATTGTTGGAGGCATATCGAATGTACACTCCCTTAGACCCAGAAGATGAAAATAATAGACGAATGGTAAACATGGCGTTCGTCTCTCAGTCAGCCCCAGACATTAGAAAGAAACTTCAAAAGCAAGAAGGGTTTGAAGGAAAAGCTAGAAGTGAACTGATAAAAATAGCTCAGAAAGTTTTTCAAAATAGAGAGGATCCCATTCAAGAGCAGACTAATCAGCTCTCGCGTATCTTGTTGGCAGCACCAACCCGGAGACCCCATCCTCCCAAGGGGCGGCCGGAGAGAGACCTAAAAAGGAACCAATGTGCCTTTTGCAAGGGGATGGGGCACTGGAAAAAGGATTGTCCTAAGTTGATAAGCAAAAAGGTTCAGAAACCTAAGGAACCGGCCCGCCTCTTAGTAGAAACTAAAGATTGAGGGGGTCAGGGTTCCTTCAAGCTTGGCCCCCAGGAAACCATGTTAAAGCTAACTGTCGAAGGGAAGTCAACTGAATTCCTAGTAGACACAGGGGCCACCTTTTCAGTTCTCCAAAAGACAACCGGGGAACTTTCATACCAGAAGACTTCTATCATAGGGGCAACAGGAAAACCTAAATCTTACCCATGGACTCAAGCCCGAATTACTGACTTAGGAAAGGGTACTATTACCCATTCCTTCTTAGTAATGCCAGAATGCCCATACCCCCTCTTAGGCCGAGATTTGCTGCAGAAATTAAAAGCAACCATTTCCTTTAAAGATGGGGAGACAATTTTGCAACTGGGAGATCAGCTCCCTCAATCAATTATGTTAACTGTCCCTATCTCCGAAGAATATATTCTATTT
>JAQZBX010094508.1:0-12021 GCA_029593785.1 Cabassous unicinctus | reverse complement strand
GGGAAGAGAGGAAGCCAAGAAGCCTGAACCCTGGGCAAATGTCAGCAGCTGTCTTGCTCCAACACGTGACAATGGACTTTGGTGAGGGAAGAAACTTATGCTTTATGGCCTGGTAACTGTGGACTTCTACCCCAAATAAATACCCATTATAAAGACCAACCCATTTTTGGTATTTCACATTAGCACCCCTTTGGCTGACTAATACACCTTCCAATGCGTATCGGAGCCTCAGAGGGAGGGACTTCCACTCCTTCCTCCACGACGCCCAGGCTGCGCAGCACAGCTCTGCGTGCAGGGGGCAGGCGGCGAGCGTCCTGGACTCGTCTGCTGACTCTCGCTCGCTGCCCCGGGTGGGCGTGCTCCGGCCAGCCAAACGCCAACGTGCCAAGAGAGCGCGCCGGCCCCCAGGTCAAGGCTGACGCGGCTCTGGGCTCTCCCGAGGACAGGCCTGCTTCCAGTGGGCAGCAGAGGCTGCGCTTAGCCCGACAGCGCGGCAGCCCATGGCAGCTCTAGTGATGCCAGGCCCCCAGAAGTGCCACGGAGAACTGACGGCAGGCCCCGGGCCACGAGGAACCCGCCCGGGCCGGGGCCGGGTGCAGTCCCCTCTTTCTGTGAGTTCTTCCTCCTTCCCTTACTGCTTTTACGTGAGGAAATCTGTCTTTTATCCTGTATGTTGCAACCCTGTTTTTGGTGTTTTCTATTTCACAGTTTAGGTTTTTATAGGTCAGATCTATCAATATTTTACTTGAAACGTTTGAGTATGTTTCATGCGTAGAAAGGCCCACGCAGGGTGAGAAGCACACAACGTGCTTGGAGGGGCAGGTGAGCAGTGGCGCCCAGGGGCTGGGGGTTGACCCAGGACCTCACGTGTGGGAAGCCGGTGCTCAACCACTGAGCCACACGGGCTCCCGGCACCGGCTTCCAGACAGACTGAACCGCGTGGCTGGGCTTCCTAAACTCGCTGCGTGAGTCCCAGGTCCACAGAGACGCAAAGCCGTGCAGACACGCTCAGGAGACCACGACACAGAAGCCCCACTCGAACCCGTGCGGCGCTCAGGATGTGTAAAAGCAAATGCACTCGAGGGTGGTGCGTCTGCGGCCTCGGAACGCGTCACAGCCTCCCTTCAGAGGGAGGCGTGCGTCCGACGGGCCGGAAGCTTCTTGCAGCGGCTGCGAGTCCACGGCAACAGCCAGCAACAAGCCGTACGGCCGCGCACCCAGGCCTGGGCGACGGCAGCGGGAACGGCAGCCCGCGGCGCCAGGCTCAGGAGCAGACCCCAGGCCCCAGCGGCCTGTGGGGGGAGGGGAGGCAGAAGCGCTCAGGCCGGGCCCCCACGAAGCTGGGGTGGCTGGGACCCCAGCTCAGCAGGAGCCGCCCGGACCGGGCCAGAGGAAGCCAGAGAGGGGCAGGGCAGACGGACCAGGGCGGGGTCTGCAGAGAGAAAGTCCCCGCCAAGTGAGCCTGCAGGTAGAGCCCCAAACACTTGAACTGGGGGAACTGAAATTCTCTCCAACAAAACACAAACATAGGAACCTCACAGTAAGCATATCTGAGACCCTGAAAGAGATCAAAGCGGTGGTGAGAGCCATAATGGAGCAGGGAACAAGGGCCGCGACCCCCCGCGCTGGGCGACCCTGTGAGCAGGACAGGGGGGCACTAGCTTGGGGCAGGGGTTTTGCGCAGCTGCTTTGCCAGCCCACCAGCCGGGGAGCCCCCCACCCCCTTGGGGCGGCCTGGGCTGTGGAACGAGGAGAGCTGGGGGCTGCGCATCCCCCAGGGACCCCACGCTACATGGGAACTAAGTGGAGCAGCTGTGTGGGTCCCGGAGCTGCTCCCCGATCCCGAGTCTGAAACAGACACCCCTCATCACTGCAGCTGTGGGGTCTCCGTAGCTCTGGTCCCATCCCCCCTCGGTGCACGTCGACACTCCCCCCGTGACGGATTATATATTCGCTTTTTGTTCACTGTCCGCCTCCCCTGCCAGGATGTACAGTCCAAGGGACAGAAGTTTTGTTCCCTGTTGGCTGTTACAGCTCTAGAACTCAGCCCATGTCAGACCCAAGACCAGAGCGTGATGCCTAATGGACGGACGGACGGAGCCACCCGACCTCACAGGGTCTAACGGCTGAGGCCGGTCTCCAAGGCCCACACTGTCAGCGCGGGTGACGTCTGCCCTGAGCGGCAGAGACGTGTCTAAGGTGCCGCGCCCGGCCTTGTCACACCTGCGCTCCTGGCCCAGCCGGGAGGAGGGGCTGTGAGTGGGGGGGGCAGCCGCAGGGGCTGCGTCTGGAAACAAGCTTCCAGCCGAGGTCCCGGTCCAGCGCTGAGAACGCCGCAGTTCCCGCGCCGAGGCTATCAGAGCACTGAAGTTACAGAACAGTGCAGAAAGACAACCCACAGAAGGGGAGAAAACATCTGGATGCCACATGTCTGATAAGGAGCCAATATCCAGATTATATAAATAACTCCTATAATTCAACAACAAAAAGACAAACAACCCAATTTAAAAATGGGCAAAGGGGTAGCAGGTGTAGCTCAGTGGTTGAGCCCCTGCTTCTCAGGTACAAGGTCCCAGGTTCAATCTCCGGTACTTAAAAAAAAAAAAAAAAAAGACAAAGGACTTGAACAGACATTTCTCTAAAGATACACAAATGGCTGAAAAGCACATGAAAAGATGCTTAACATTATTAGCTGCCAGGAAATGCAAATCAAAACCACAATGAGATATCACTTCATACACACTAAAATGGTTACTATTTTTTTTTAAAAAACTGAAAATAACACATGTTGGGAGGCTGTGGATAAGTACCCCGTGCCCTGGTGGGAGCGTAAACTGCTGCGGCCACCGTGGAATCCGCTTGGCGGTTGCTCAGAAAGCGAACATAGAAATACAATATGACCCGCCATCCCACTCCTGGGTGCACACGCCAAGAGCTGAAAGCAGAGGCTCGACAGACACGCGTACGCCGATGTGCACAGCGGCGTCATCCTCAACACCCATAGGAGGAAAAACCTAATGTCTACCGACAAACGACGGCTAAACCAACGTGGCATGTCCGTGCGACGGAAGGTTGCGCAACCACGGAAAGGGAGTGAAGTTCTCGTACACACTACAATGTGGATGAACCATGAAGACAGCTTGTTGAGGGAAGAAAGCAGGCACAAAAGGACAGATATTGTAGGATTCCACTTATGTGAAATAACTGGAATACGCAAATTCATAGAGACAGAAAGCAGGGGTGCGGAACGGGGTTAGCGAGTGATGGAAAACATCCCGGAAGTGCAAGGTGGTGAATGTGTCTTAACTCCGCTGAATCGTATGCTTTGGAGTAGTTGAGATGGGAAATTTTATGTTGTACACGTAATTAAAGAGAGAGAAACAGACTAAAGAGGCAGTGACAACTAAATGCAGTACATGATCTAATAATGGAGAAGAAAACGTCAAAAGGGACATTACTGGGACATATGAAGAAACTGACTTCACATCCTGTTGAATTTGTTGAACTTGAGAGCTGCACTTAACCAAGGCTGACACATAAGTGGTTGTTCTTAGGACACGTACACGGAAGTAGCAAGTGTTCAAGGAGCAGGATGTGTGCAACCTACTCGCAAATGTTTAGAAAAGAGATGGACAGATAGATGGATGGACAGACGGACGGACGGACGGATAAATGATACAGCAAATGCGGCAAAACGTTAAGAGTAGTTGATCTGGGTGTCTGGGTGGGGGATGTTGGAGTTCTCTGTGTTATTTGGGCAACTGTCCTGAAGATTGAAACTATTTCAAAATAAAAGGTTTTTAAAAAATAAAACACCTTGGACCAGCCAGCAGTAAACTAAACGTTGAAAGGGAGAAAGCACAGTGCTCGCCCAAATCCACGCGCTCCCTCGTGCAGGCCGCGCCCCACCTGTCCTGGGCTCCACCGTCCTGTTGGCGCCGTCGTCCATGAACACAAAGCGTCCTCCGCCGAAGTCCTCCAGGTAGTCGGAGAGGTACAGCAGCGAGGTGTAGTCAAAGGAGCCGTAGGTGACCTGGGGACACAGCCGGGAGGAGCGGTCATCTCGGGCTCCCAGGAGCCAGGCTCTCACGCAGGACACCTTCCCGACAGTTAACAAAGTGGGCCGCCTCCTCGCGAGGCCATTCCCCAGCCCCACAGCTCCAGAAAACCTCGGCTGAGGCCTCCAGGCTGCGCTGGGGCCCAGGATTCCCTTCGGCCAAGCTCCTCGGCAGTCTGTGGGGCAGGACGCCGCAGTAGCCAGGAGGCTTGCCCACACCCTGGATGAGGCCCCACGGGGCCCGTAGCCGAGAGGGCGCCCGGGGCACGCTGTGTGGACGCTCGACTCTGGGTCGAGCTGTGTGGACGCCCCTGGGCTTCCCCGGCAACTGCGCGCTCGCCAGGCCTCCCGGAGGCCACCGTGTCCCTGTCCCTCGGTCTGGGCTGGGCCCGGCCGAGCACCTGTGGCGGCTCAGGGGGTCCCTCCCCAACACGCTTCCCATCAGACCGCGCCTCCCTTTGGGGGCTGGGGCAGGACAGCAAGTGAAGAGAGTGGCGGGGAGCCGCCGTGCAGAAAAGAGGGGCCCCTCGGTGGCCGTCATTCGCCATCATTCTGCGTGAGAGTAAGGAGCAAAATCACGCCCACTTTTAAGAGACTGTGACTCTTCAGTAACGCTGGAGCGCGGCAGCTCCCTGCACTTTGTTTTTATGCCCATAAGAAACCTGGAGGACACTTACAATCCAAGAGCTGCTCTCTAGGTGGCCAAGAGGGTCATGCGGGGGGGGGTGAAAGACACACTTCGTCCTGTCCACCTTTTATGCTGTTTTCATTTTTTCAACCTTGTAGAACACATTACTTACTCAAAACAATTAAACTTGAAATGAAGTACACAGACTACAAGTTATAGCAAAATAACATTAAAACAACTCAAATTTTAAAAAATAGTTCTCCTTCCCTGCAGCAAACATCTTGCTAATTAGAAAAACACGCATCGTCGGATGCTACTTTGGTTCCTGGGAAACAGACAGAACCTACCACGTGTCATAGAAGGTGTGAGAGATGGGGACCAAGGAAAAGCCGCTTTCCTCCCGCACTTAGTGCTGGTGAAATACCAAAGAGAAGAGCACTCAGAAAGTAAAGAGGACAGGAAGCGGAGGTGGCTCAAGCGACTGAGCTCCCGCCTACCACATGGGAGGTCCCGGGTTCGGTTCCCAGTGCCTCCTGGAGAAGACAAACAAGAGAGCAAGCTGGCGAGACAGGCAGGCGTGGTGAGCTGACATAAAAAGATGATGCAACAAGGAGACACAAAGAGGAAACACAATGAGAGACACAACAAAGCAGGGAGCTGAAGCGGCTCCAGCAATTGAGCGCCTCTCTCCCACATGGGAGGTGCCAGGTTCGGTTCCCGGTGCCTCCTAAAGAGAAGAGGAGCAGACACAGAGCACACAGCGAATGGACACAGAGGGCAGACAGCGAGCGCAAACAACGGGGGGGGTGTGCGTAAATAAATCAATCTTAAAAAGTAAAGAAAGGGGAAAAATTTCCCAACAAGCGTGGCTAGAGCCGTTAAAAAGGAATGCCCTGAAGCGCAGCCCCGGCACCAGCTGCTGCCAGCACCCCAGCATCTGAAGAGAAGGGGGGCCTCGCTTTTTCTGGCTCCTTGAGTCGATCCTGTTCCCTTAGGCAAAGCGCCAAGAGACAGGCTGCCAGACCCGGCCCCACTGGCCACGACTCGAGGCAGAATTCGCAGGCCAGGAACTGAGGCCAGCACGTGGGCGCCCCCTTCTCAGTCTGGGTGCCCCCTTTCGTCTCTGGCTTTGGTCTGCAGCGGTGGCCCAGGGGTGGCCCAGAACTGCACAGAGGACGTGGCAGAAAGCCTCTGGGAGGAATCCCCCATTTCTACAGAGGACAGGAAGATGGGGGGGCGGGGGGACTCTTCTCTCCCAGCCCTGCTGGACAAATTCCTAGAAACATACAACGACCTAATCTGACACAAGAAGAAATAGAAAATCTCAACAGACCTACAACAAGAGATTGAATCAGAAATTAAAAACTTCCCAACAAAGAAAAGTCCAGAACCAGATGGTTTCACTGCTGAATTCTACAAGACATTCATAGATTTAACACCAATCCTTCTCAAGTCTTCCAAAAAACAGAAGAGGAGGGATTACTTCCTCACTCACTCTTATCAGGCCATCACCCTGATACCAAAGCCCATAAGGACAGCGCGAGAAAAGAAAATCACAGACCAATATCCCTCATGGATACACATGTGGAAATCCTCAACAAGATATTGGCAAACCAGATCCAAAAGTACATTAAAAGGATTATACACCATGGCCAAGTGGAATTTATTCCAGGGGTGTGAGGACGGTTAAACATACAAAAATCAATCAACGAAATACACCAAATTAATTGAATGAAGGGGAAAACACACACATAATCATCTCAGTTGATGCAGAAAAGGCATTTGATGAAATCCAACATTCTTTCACGATAAAGCACTCAGAAAACGAGGAATAGAAGGGAACATCCTCAACATGACAAAGGGCATTTATGAGAAGCCCGTAGCATGTATCACACTCATTGGGGAAAGACTGAAAGCTTTCCCCCTAAGATCAGGAAAAAGACAAGGATGCTCTGTCTAGGTGCATTTGTACTGCAGCCAGGCAAGAGAGGGAAAGAAAAGGCACCCAAAGCGAAAAGGAAGAAGCCAAATTATCCCTGCTTGCAGATGACATGATGCCATATATAGAAAATCCCAAAGAATCCCCAGTAAAGCTACTCCACCTAATAAATGAATACAGCAAAGTTGCAGGATACAAGATAAATGCACAGAAGTCAGGGGGTTTCAATACACCAGGAATGAACAGCTTAAAAAGGAAATCAAGAAAACAATTCCACTTACGGTAGCCTAACAGAATAAAATATCCAGGAACAAATTTAACCAAGGAGGTAAAAGACTGGCACATGAAAACTACAGCCTGTTGCTGAAGGAAATTAAAGAACTAAATAAATGGAAAAACATTCTATGCTCATGGATTGGAAGACAATATTGTTAAGACGTCAATTCTGCCTAAAACAATCAGTAAATTCAATGCAATCCCTATCAAAATTCTAGCAGCCTTCTTTGAAAAAACGAAAAGCTGATTGTCAAACTTTTGGAATCACAAGGAACCATGGACAGTCAAAACAATCTTAAAAAAGAAGAAAATTGGCAGACTCATACTCGCTGATCTCAAAACTTACTGCAAAGCTGCAGTGATTAGACCAGTGCGGTGCTAGCATGGGGGTAGGCATCTAGACCAAAGGACTAGACGAGAGCCCAGCGATAAATCCCTACATCCACGGCTGCTTTTCAACAAGGCTGCCAAGTCCACTCAAGAACAGTCTCTTCAGCAAATGGTGCTGGGACAAGGGGAGATCCACACGCAAAAGAATGAATGAGGGCCCCTGCCTCTCAATGTATACAAAAATTAATTCAAGATGGATCAATGACCAAAGAGCTAATACTATAAAACTCTTACGAGAAAACATAGGGAAATATCTTCAGGTCCTTGTAGTAGGCAATGGATTTTTAGATTTTATACCAGAAGCACTAGCAACAAAAGAAAAACTTGATAAAATGGACTTCATCAAAATTTAAAACTTTTGTGTATCAAAAACATTATTAAGAAAGTGAAAAAACAACGTACAGAATGGGAGAAAATATTTGGAAACTATATATCTGATAAGGATTTAATAGCCAGAATATATAAAGAACTCATACAACTCAAAAAAAGACAACCCAATTTTTAAAAATAGGTAAAGTACTTGAATAGACTTTTCTCCAAAGAAGATATTCAAATGACCAATAACCATAAGAAAACTTACTCAACATCATCAGCCATTAAAGAAACGTAAATTAAAACTACAATGAGATACTACTTTATACCCATTAGTATGGTTATTATTCAGGAAAAAAAAAACAAAAAAAACTGAAAAGAGCCGAGTGTTAGCCAGGCTGCCGAGAAATAAGAACGCTCATGCCTTGTTGGTGAGATGTAAAATGGTGCAGCCGCTTGGAAGACAGTTTGGCGGTTCCTCAGAAGTTAAACAGAATTACCAGATGAGCCGGCAATCCCACTCCTGGGTATAGACCCCAAAGAACTGAAAGCAGGGGCTCAGGCAGATACATGCACACCGAAGTTCCCTGCAGCGTTGTCCACGACAGCCAAGAGGTGGAGGCAGCGCACGTGTCCACCGGCAGATGATGGACAAGCAAAACGAGGTCCACCCACTCAATGCAAGATGACCCAGCCGTGAAAAGTGGAGGGCTGGTTCCTGCTACGTGGTGAACCTTGAAGACATCGTGTTGAGTGAAAAAAGCAGACACAAAAGGACAGATACTGTGTGATTTCTCTCATGTGAAATAGTTAGAATAAGCAAATTCGTAGAGACAGAGAGCAGAAAACCTATTACCAGGGGTGGGGCGGGGGCGGGGCTGTTCTTGCTAATCGAGTGAGTTTTGCTTAGGGATGATGAAACTATTCTGGAAATAGAGACTACTAAAAGCTACACAGTCTTGTCGAAGAATTGTCAACTTAATATGGTTAAAATGATTTTTGTTATGTTTATTTTACCACAATTAAAAGTAAACTAAATAATTTTTTAAAAAGAGCCTTAAGAAGCTCTTTTTTTTTTTTTTTTGCAGACAACATGATGTCTATGTAGAATACCCAATGGGATCTCCAAAATTGTGAGTTTAGCAAGGTTGCAGGATACAAGATTAATATACAAAAATCAGTTGTATTTCTATATACTACCAACAATCAAATTAAAATAAAAAACACCATTTACAATAGTACCAACAATATAAGATACTTAGGGATTGCATTAATTTCCTATTGCTGCTATAACAAATTGCCACAAATTTAGGCTTAAAACAACACAAATTATTATCTTACAGTTCTAGAGGTCAGAAGTCCAACACAGGTCTCACGGGGCTAAAAGGTGTTCCCAGAGCTGCACTCCTTTTGGAGGCTGTTGGGGAGACCGAATCCATTTCCTTGCCTCTTCCAGCACTTAGAGACTGTCTGGACACCTTGGCTCATGGCCCCTTTCCATTAAGAGGCTCTTAACGCTCGAGAATGTGCAACTTGTGTGGATCCTGACGTGAGCAAACCAACCCTGAAAAATCACACTGGTGAGGCACCAGGGAGGGCTGAGCCCTGACATAATGCTGATGATATCCAGACGTGGCTGTAGACTTTTAGACATGGTAACGGGTGTGATGCGATGGGGGGGGCTTCCTTTTAGATCGGTGTTTGTGGACGCCACGATATGGCACCTGGGACTGGCCTCCAAAAAGCCTGGTGGAGCAGGGGAGGGAGCTGGGAGCAGCGGGAGGAGAGGAAACAGGAAAACTTAAATAATAAACAGCTCTTTCCTCCTGTAGTAAATGTGGGCATCTCTCCCCATCTTCCCAGAAACATTTTTCACCTTTCATTTGAGCTTGCGCTACTGGGCGGCAGGCAACACCACTGAGTCACCTCTCTCACAGGCTGACCACAACCTCCGAGTTATAGAAATCAGCCTTCAAGAAGAGATTGTTGGCTCCAATACCTTCTCTTTACCAGCTGCACTTTGACCTTTATCTTCTAAAATCTTTCATTAAGAAAGAAACAATAGAACGATTATCAAGAAAATTCTAGTGGGTTAAAAAGTGGAAATACTGGGAAGCAGGTGTGTCTCAGTGGCTGGGCGCCGGCTTCCCACACACGAGGTCCCGGGTTCAGTCCCCAGGCCCGGAACCTCAAAAAAAAAAAAAAAAAGGAAATACTAAAGCAGGTGCCTCCAAGGAAACGGCAACCTCTCAACCCCTCTCATTTGTAAAGTGCTCGTGGCCTGTAAAGCAGCTTTACAGACCTTCCCCCAGAATTACTACCATCGTGGCCATTCGTAGTGGAGGAGGGGGCTGCAGCGGGGGACGTGGCCTCGCTCCAGGCCTGTCCCCAGTAATCGAGGGAGCGGGCGCCCGTGCCTGGTCCTGTCGCCCTGTCTCCGGGCAGGAATCGCAGCCACGTAAAGGGCCGACACGCCGTGGCGGTCGCTGGGCTCCGCGTGCACGTGCAGCAGGACTGGCAGTGTGTGTGTGCGTGGGGCCCGGGTCGAGGATTCTGCTCAGCAGAGCAAAGGCATTCTGCACGGATTCCTTCAGACCTTCCAAGCAAGCTGCTTTAGAGCCGCACGCGGCCGCCCCTGCGCCAGCTAGGGGACACGGCACTTGCGATAGCACCGCCCAAATCCGCAGATACGGTGGGACAAACGTTCGCTCTAACTTGTTCTCTCTCGTCCTGGCTTCTGGGTGCCACCAACCAAAATGCTACCATTTCTCCTGCCACAAATATAAACCAAACGCGGCTCCGAGCCACTCTATAAAGCAAACGTGCTAAGGTCTGCGGAGCTCCTGGCCCGCCCCCGGCAGGGGGCCCCTTCCCCAGGGCACCTGGCGGTTCCACAAGAGCCGAGAGACCCAAATCGCTAAGGAACAGCAGGAGCCCTCCAGGACCCGACCCCTCCGGCTTTGTGCTGGCACCGTGGTGCGACCCTAGCAGGGGAGCCAGAGACTGCCAGGCCCTGCAGGGCGGGAGCCTGGCTTCACCCCACTCGGCCCCAGCCCAAACCGGGGTGCTCTAGGGCTGCTGGTCGCCTCCCCACCTGCCAGGGGCAGATGTGTTGTCTGGAGGCAACATAATACCAGGCTTCAGACTAGTCCCACTTAAACGCCTTGCACTCACAAATAGCCGAGCGTGTGCAGAGACAAGATGACTCGGCTGAAAAACAAGGAACACAAGACGACGGAAGCAGGAATCCAGATGGCTCAGCCGTCAGGCACAGACTTTAGAGTGACTTTGTTTAATGGGTTCGAGGAAACAAAAGGTGAAATTGAGGATTTCAGCAGAAGACTGGAAACAATAAAGAACCAAGTGGAACTTCCAGAAACAAAAAGAATTCATCAGATGAGTTTTACAACAGATTCCACAAAGAAAAACTTATGGACTGAAAATAGATCAGAAAAAAGTATGTAGAGAGAAGAATGGGGAGACAAAAGGGTGAAAAATATCATTAAAGAGCAAAAAGAAATGGTGAAAAGGCCTCAACCCCAGGAGGAGATGTGAGAGAGAAAGGGATAGAAACAAATTATAAACAATGATGGTGGAAGAGATTCCAAAGGGGCAAAGGACACGGAGCCACAGCCAGACACTACACACCCCAAGCAGGATGACCCCAAGGAAAGCCACAAGCAGGCCAGCCAGGAAGCTTTCTGGATCCACAGCAAGAAGCACAGCTTAAAAGAGCCAGAAGTCGGGCTGCGTGGAAGGAAGCGATGTGACGAGACTAACAGCGGGGCGTCTGGGGTGGGAGGAGACGGCCGCGGTGGGGGCCCAGGGGCCGAGGGAGTGGGGGTGAGCCCCCCGCTGCTCGCAAGCCCACCCGGAGGGCGTGCGCTGGTGTGAGGACAGACGCACAGGGTGGGGTGCCCACCAGGAAGGCTTATTTCAGGGCTTTTTTCTTATTGCCATTAGATAGGAATACAGTTTACTCTCTCAGCTACATCGGCTAGATTCAGAGTGTCCTCAAGCATCAGGAAGACGTGGCAGCGCCTGCGAACGTAAACGCTAAACCCAGACCCGCCCGTGCGCGGGCCACGCCACACATGGCCCTCGTGGGAAAGGGCTCGCCCGACACCGCCTCCCCGAGTGCCCGAGGCGCCCACCTTGTCCACGTGTGCGTGCCAGTACTCGTCGTGGGCCGTGCGGGCTCCCGTGCTGTTGATCCGCGAGAAGAAGGTGGGCTTCGTCAGATACAGGGAGGACGCACTGATGCCAAAAGCCTCGGCGATCGCAAGCTGGACCTTCTGCCGCACGTCCCTGCGAAGGACGCACGCGTCACCCTGGAGCAGCACTGCCCCCGGGGGCGAGATGCCCCCCCGGCTCCCGTGGGGCCCGCACAGGGCTGTGCTGACAAAGTGAAGCACCGAC
>JAQZBX010094507.1:0-12021 GCA_029593785.1 Cabassous unicinctus | reverse complement strand
TTAATTATTGTTGCACCAATTTGTTAATAGTGCCAGGCTCTGAGATTCATTTAGAAAAGGACCCAGTTTGACAAACAGAATGTTATCTGAGTCTTATAATGAAAATACAATAATAAATTGAATTGTAGATATCAAGTTGAATATGTGGATATCATTTTGAATTTCATGTGGACGCCAAATGCTAGTCTGCTCTCCATGACCCCCGTCATCTTTTCTTTGGGGCCTTCATCCAGCAGCCTCAGGAAAGGACAGACAGACTCACAGGTAACTCAGACATTCTGCAGATTTATCACTCATCCACCCCACACCAATCCAAACTTCTCAGGGAGTGGCAATGGCTGCACGTATTTACTTAGCGCTTCCTATGTACCCAGCACTGTGCAAGGCTCTTTGGGGGATATAAAGAAGTATAGTCAACCCCATCCAAATGTGATAATTGGGGTGTTTACATTTTCAACATGTAAAACATGGAGTTGTATTATTACCAGGTCAATGAAAACCAGTATTTTCAGATGAGAAGAACTTTAACTTAACTTCATTTGAGAATGAGTATTGGGTGGAGGATGGGAGCCAATTGCAATGCCAGTGCATGGTCTCATGAAGCTTTACTCTGTAGTACAAAGTCCCTTTGCTCCCAAGCTAGTGGACTAACAAAGGAAGGATGGAGGTGGGAAGTTAAGTATAAGTGTTACTATAAAAGATGTTGTGGATGAGTTGCATAGATAACTAGGACCATAACATCTGGACAGAGAGAAATCACTATGGATGTTGTAGCCTAGCCTAGGAGTCTCAAGGAGCCTTGGAACCTTAACTGAGCTTGGAGAATGGGTTGCATACTAGTAAAGGCTATTTTGGTGGCAAACAACAGAAACCAATGAAACTATCCTAAGCCCCCACCCCCACCAAAAGAAAAAATATGGCGTTATCTCAGAGAATTACTTGGATTAAACAGAAGACTAAGACCAAAGGCTTTGTGGACATTTTCTCTAGAGAATTTCTGTTAAAGTGGCTCAGTTGTCTACCACATAGTCACTGTCTCTCAATTGCAAATTTCTGATTCCCAGAAGATGAAAATCCAATTGGCTGTCTGAACACTCGGCAGGCAGGGTGGATTCTGTATTCATTTAGTCTTTTTTTAAATTTTTTTTTAAGGGGTCTGGACACAGCAAGGGTGTGTGTGTGTAAAGTATTAATACAAATTCTTATTTTATAGGAATTTAGAGCTGGAAGGGCTTGAGACCACTCACCCCAACTCCCCTATTTTACAGTTAGTGGGCACTGAGATTCAGAAAACTTTAAGAGGTTGTCCCAGGTTACAGAGCCTGCTGATGTCAGGGTCAGGTTTAGAATCTCAGACCTTCCACTGCCCCATACTACCCAGGCCATTATGTTGGATAGTTTTATATTTTAAGCCTGATCATTCCTGTGGGCTCTTTCAGCCAAATAGCTACAGAAGGCCGGTTCCTGCTGAAAGCTGGACATTAGCGGCCAGCTCTGCTGCTGTGCAACCTGAGAAGCTGTGGCCTGGGAGGAGCAAGAAGTCAGGGGCAGAGCTGAGGCCAGAGGCTTGTCCTCCTTCTCCTGGAATGCTTGTAGAGCTGGATATGATTGCCTTTCATCATGAGAGCCTGAGCTCACACCTTGCAGTGGAGGGATGGGCAATCATCTGCGAACTCTCTGGTCCATGTTAGCATCAGGAAACATGGGAGAACCAGACGTTAGGGACACCTCATGATTCAATGCAACAGGAAGTCCACAGCACCACCTTTGCAAAAACAAAAAAAAACAAAAACAAAAATAAAAACATACTTGAATATAATCAAACTTCTAGCTCAATTTACTAGTTTTCAGGAGAACAGGGTTAAGGAAAACCATGAGGAAGCAGACCAATCCGGTGTGGGAGGCATTCTACAGGACAATGGACATGGTGGGCAAGGGAGGTGGGATTGCTCTAGAGTAAAACAGACTTAGGTACAGAACAACTAAATGTCACGTGTGGTCCTTTGAACAGATGAGCTGTAAAGAGACTTTTTTTGAGATAGTTGTGAAATTTGATTATTTATTATTAGATATTACCCAGAAATTATTTTAACCTTGTTAAGCATGATGACGGCATTGCAGTTATGTTTGAAAATGTCCATAATTTTAGGAGATTCATAGCGCAATATTGGAATGAAATGCCACGATGCCTGGGGTTTGCTTAAAATTACTTTAGTAATCACATGACATATTTTCAGCCAAAGAGTAGGCATGAGAGGCAGGACAGAGTTGTCCAATTAGAAGGAACAGACCCCAGAGCCCTTTCACTCTAACCTTTCCTCCACCCCACAATGGTCAATTTGCCAGGAACACCAAGTAATTTCAAAATAACGGAAAGCAAATCATAGCTCTGAAATGCCAATGACAGGATGTTAGGAGCATTGTCTCTTTGTGTTATCAAAGCATCGCTGTTGCTAACATGCTCATCTTTCCTTTTCAGTCTTGCTGGGAATGCTGCAGATCTATGCTACTTAGCCTCCGGCCATATCCCTCCTTGTTGGAATGGGTTATTTGTTACTGCTTTCTTGCCTGCGAGACCAGTGGGGAAGGCACACGAACCTCCCTTGGCTTTTCTCTCCTGATAGATTCAAGAGAGTACGCTGTTTATTAAGCAGTGAGGCCTGGGGAGTGGATGTTGTTAGGTTTCTACCCACTAGTTGATTGTGGCCCTGGGGCAGAGAACACGTGGGCAGTGCCTGCTGGAGTCTGGCTGAAGCATGTTAATGTCCTTATTTCACGCCACCCACAGATGCCCAGAGCGCGGCAGCAGCTGGTTCTCTGGGGGTGCCGAGGCCCTGGGTCCAAGACTTAGCTGTCCCCTGTCAGTCTGTCCCCTTGCTGAAACAGACTTGTGTGGCCTTTTTGCCCCCTAGGGAATTCACATAATGTCCACAACCCATTAGCCCTCCCATGTTCCCACAGAGCCTGGCCATTATTCACAATGGAAGACCACGCTCTGATTTACAGCAGTCGTGCAATCCTGAGTGCGTGTGTGCGAATCAGATTCCTGTGCTCTGAATCCCATTTTCAGCGTGCCAGGACTTCACAATTTGGAGGACTGAGGGATGGGAGTTCCTTAGACTCCTGGGAAATGAAGAGCCCTGCAGAGTGTTGTGGAAGGGGCATGGCAGGAGCAGCCGGGATTTGGATTTGGAGGAGACTTGTTTCTACATCTGTACAAGAGAGGGCGGTGCTATCTGCCCTGCCTCCAGTCCAGGGTTATAGTGGGAACCAAGGAGAATGTGTGTGGAAACTGTAAAGTGTTCTACACATATTAAGTGGGGTTTTGGGGTAATGGATTTGAATAAAATGAGAGCCACGTCCTCCTCTTAAATAGCCCCTCTGTCACTAAGGCTGTAATTCAAGGGCCCTCGGACCCACTGCTGAAATTCAGAAGAGCTCCCTGTTGTATCTACTTCCAGTTTTTCTCCTAGTCATTCCCTCTTCTCTTCCCTAGCAACGCACCCAGATTCCCTGGAAAATGAAATCCCATGGAACTATCAGGAAGAAAAAGGCAGCGTTTGGTTTAGTTTTGCACCTTTACCTGGTGTTTTTTTAGTAATACTGTCCTTCCTTCCTTCCTCCCTTCCTCCCGCCCTCCATTCCCTCCATTTTCCTGCTTTCCTCCCTCCCTTCCTTTCTCTCCTTCTTTCTCCCTTTTGACCTCCCTTCTTGGCATATTTCATATCATTCTCGCCTTGGATATGTGTGAGATGTAGACCTTTCCCAAAGTTGCCTGTTTCAGTTAAAGGATATACATCTTCGCAGGTCTGTTAAGTGACAGGACCAGTGCTGGCAGCTCAGAAGGAACCATCTGTGGGCACGTGTCATGTTCCAGAACAGGTTGCAGTGTGAGGGCCAGGGCATGCTCCACAACCATGTGCTGGTGAGCAAGGCAGTGGCAGGGTGCCCATCTGCTCTGGAGCTCCCTGGCATCCTCATGGGACTCTGTTGAAGGTGACTAGGAGTAGCCTTTTCCCTGCCACTGCATGGGGCTGTGAGCTTGTTGGTGGCAGGGACTACGTCTCGTTAATCTGGCAATTGTCTGGCACCCAGAACAGTCTCTCACACATGGTAGCTGCTCAGTAACTGTTTAATTCTGGGTGGCAGAGTCAAGAGAAAACAGCTTCATTTCCTGTTCTGCTTCCCTGTGCCTCTGTAAAATGTTGAGAAAAAATATCACCCCCCTTTCCTATCTGGGAAACCCTTCTGTAACCCCACAGAGTGATGCGTTAACACTTCCTAGACAAGGTCACGCCTAAGGGTTCTCAGAGCCCAGGCCATCGAGAAGGTGGGAGGGGAAGCCAGTGTGGACACCAGGGAATAGGCCTTGCCACCCACTCAGCACCCTTCAGTTCCTTGCAGTGGTTCTGCCTGCACATTGTCCTCACAGAAGTCCTGGTCCCAATTACTGGCAGTACCAAACCAGCCTCATCTATGTGGTGCCTAAAATGCTAGGAACTGCTTTCCTCTCTCAAGAACCATGTTCTCATTAAGAACCAGCCTTCATGGGCACCATGCTTTATGCCAAATGCTGGATGGTGGTAGAAATTTCAAGCACTTTGTTAGCGAGGTTTAAAAATTTTGTTGACATTCATGAATGAATCAAGCAGAGACCCTCCAACAATGCTTTGCTTCTCTCTCCCACAGAGCTGACCTTCTAAAATAATAGGATCTGGTGGCCATTATCTCCAGCAACCTGATATTTTTGTCAACCTGACAATCAGTAAAATAAAGAAATAGAAGGTGACTAGAAATGTCATTTTTTATGTTTCCCACATTTTTCCAAGAGTGGGAAAACTTCTACTGACAAAGGAATGACATGCTGTCAAAGGAAAAGACATTGCTTTTTAAAAGGAGGAATAGGGTGTTATAATTGCTGAATTGGAAAGGCCTAGAGCACTTTTCAGCCAAAGGGGACCACACCCAGGTACAAAGTGAACAGATTCTTCCATGGCTGCATGTGTGTAATGAGTATGATTAGGCTTTGATCATGACCAAAGGCCCATTGTGGTATTTCTCTCAGAGGGGTCCCTGTCAATGGACCACAATCCACAAAGTTGGGGGAATTAGACATCTTAATTGTTGGTTTCATTCACTAGTTTGGGGAGTACATGCTGTCTCTAGTGTCTGGCAGTGGAGGTGACTAGGTAGGTGCTATTAAAAGAGAGGCAGGAAGCTGGTCTTCCCAGAGTGATGTTTACCCCTCTTTGTCCTGCCCCTGGGCTTAAGGTTTCTAGCCTTGCAGAACATGCTAGTGTGTCTTAAACTTGTCTGGTCTCAAGAACCACTTGCTTTGCTCATTGAAAACGTAGACTCCGGGTGCCTAGTCTGGCTGAGAGAAAAAATTGTTGGGAGTAATATGTATGTGTAATGTACATAGGAATCATCTGGGGAGTATTTGTGAACTATATAAAGTCTTTTCCTAAGATATGAGGATGATATTCTTTGATTTCTTTTATTATACTCTAAGGAGGAACAGGTATATCTGGGTAAAAAAATCCTAAGTGGTCCTAATATGCTGCCTCCTTATTCCTCTCGTCCTCCCTGTTGGAAAACTACCAACCCAGATGAAAGGAATATTTTTAACGGCTCTATTGAAGTATACTTTAAAATACACCCTCTGTAAGTATAAAATAAAGCAATAGGAGGTAATTACTGCTTTATAGGAGATCAATTTGATGGTTTAAATTGGTACAGTTGTGTGGAATCATCCCCATAATACAATTTTAGAACATTTCCATCATCCCCAAAAGTTCTCTCTTGCCTGTTTGCACCAGTTCCTGTTCCCACCCCAGCATCAGGCAAACACTGTTTTCTTTTCTCTTGCTCTCAATTGGCATTTTTATGAAATTTCATATTCATGGCATCATAAAAGATGCAGTCTTTTGTGTATGGCTTCTTAGCACAATATTTTTAAAAAATATATTTTTATTACAGAAGTTATGAACTTACAAAACAATCATGAACATGTGTACAATTCCCATACAACAGTCCTTCACCAACACACGGCATCATTGTGGAACATTTGTTACAGATTATGAGATAACGTCATCAGACTATTACCACTAACTAATGTCCATAGCATACGTTTGGCATATTTTTCCATACCCCCCCTGTTATTAATCCAGTACATCTTTGTCATTGATGCAAGAATATTACAGTATTTGTTATTAACTACAGTTCATAGGTTACATTAATTGTGTTTTTCCCATGCCTCTTCACATTCCCACCACCCTGCAATGGTGACATACATACGTTTTAGTTCACAGAAGGACAGTCTTGCATTTGCACTATTAACCACAATTCTTATCCACTTCTGAGCTCACTGTGTTATTCAGTCCCTGGATTATTCTCTAGCTTTCTTTCAATTGACATTTACATCCCCAGACTACCCTTTTCAGCCACAATCCCATTTATAAACCAGCCTAATCACAATGTTTTTGAGGTTCATCGACACTGCTGCATTTATCAGTAGTTTGTTCCTTTCTATTGCTGTACAGTATTCCATTGTATGGATTTATCACATTTTGTTTATCCGTTCACCAGCTGAGGACAGCAGGATTGTTTCCAGTTGTTGGCTATTATGACCGATTCTGCTATGCATGTCTGTATATTATATTAGTCTGTGAATAAATGTTTCCATTTTTCTTGAGGAGATAGATACTTGGAGTGGAATTGTTGGGTCATATGGTAAGGATATATTTAATCTTTTAAGAAACTACCAAACTGTTTCACAGAATGAACGTGCCATTTTACATGTCCACCAGTAATGTATGAGGGTTTCAGTTTCTCCATATCCTAGCCAATACTTGGCATTGCTAGTCTTTTAGATGATAATCATTTGTTTTAGTTTGCTAAAAGCTGTTAAGGTAATATACCAGAAATGGGTTGGCTTTTACAATGGGGATCTATTAACTTATAAGCTGCAGCTGTGGGCGATCAGGCACATGGTGGTGCCTGCTGGTCTCTCCCCTCTCCTTCGGTCTCATTGCCTTCAGCTTTTGGCTTCAGTGGCTCCTCTCAGCTTCTGTGGTTCACTGATTTTAGCTTCTGGGCACTTCTCTCTGTCTCTGCAGCTATTTTCCTGTGTCTATGACTTTTATTCCTCTGTTTATAAAGGATTCTAGTAAGAGGATTAAGACTTACCCTGGGTCATGCAATCTAATCAAAGGCCCTTAACTGAAGCAATTTAATCAAAAGGCCCCACCTACACTAGGTTTACATGCACAGGAATGGATTAGCTTAAGAACATCATTTTCTGGGGTCCACAAGAGACTCAAACCACCACACCATTCAAAAGGTTGATTAGTAGTATATGATTGTGGTTTTAATTCACATTTTCCCTAATAATTAATGATATTGAACAAATTTTTACAAGATAGTAGCCACTCATATATCTTTGGTGAAGTGTCTGTTCAAATCTTTTGTCCATTTTATAAGGGAGTTGTTTATTCTTCATTTTATTTATGTATAATATACCTGTATTCAGTGTATATATATAACTTGCATGATATTTCTTTTTATTTTCAATTTTTTTACTTTCAACCTTTTTTTGTCTTTGAATCTAAAGTGTGTCTCTTGTAGAAAAGTTTTTCTTGGATCTTGCTCTTTTATCCAGTTTGACTATCTCTGTATTTGATTGAAGTGCTTATTCTAACTACAATTAATATAATTATTGATATGGTTGGATTTACATTTGTTTGTTTTCTTTATATCTCATGTCTATCTCTTTTGTTCCTGTTTCTTTTATACTGCTTTGTTTTGTGTTAAACAAATTTTTAGTGTATGATTTTATTTCTTTTTTTATTATATTTTTAGTTATTTTTAGTAGTTGCTCAGTAATATATAACAACTTTGCTTTAATATCACTCCATTTCCTCCTTTATCTCTGTCCTATTATTTTATATATGTATATATATATATATATATACACACACATATATATATATATATATGTAATACCTATATTTGCAGTAAAGCCACCAATGCAGTGTTAGTATTATTGCTTTATACAATCTTTTTTTTTTATTAAGGAAATTAAGAAAAGAAAATAGAAAAATTATATTTATATCTTATATATTTACCCACAAGCTTACCATTTCTAATTTTCATTTCTTGCTTAGATTCAAGCAGAGACAGTCCAAGATGAGGTGAAGCTCATCGGAATGGAGCCACCATTCATTCCGTGGATGAATAGGACTTTACAGGCTGATAAGGGAGAGTGAAAAGGCAGTCAGGATAAAGCTGTCTCTGACTCCCAGTACCTTAGCAGAATCCTTTCTCTGACATGTGGCTGCTGCAACTGTTCTGTTTACTTGTTTGTTTTCACTGGCAGATTGACAGTTCATTCTCTTCCTCTACTTTGAAGCTTCCTTCAGATTAGCCTAGCCAATGTGACAGCCCTGCTATTCTAAGTGTTGTCCCTGGTTCAGCCACACTGGCAGCCCTGGAAGCTTGTTAGAAATGCAAATCTCAGGCTCCACCCAGACGTTCTGAAGCAGAGTCAGCATTTAATAGGATCCCTAGGTGATTCCCATGCACTTTGAAGCTTGAGAAGCACTAAGTTAGATGACCTCTTGATATTTCTTCCAGTGTTTAGTTCAATAATTTTAAGGCCAACAAATTGAAATTGTCGAGATTGTCCAGCTTTTTATCTTTGAACATAAACTCTGAAGACTAAATGTCCCCAAGAACCCATGTCTGTGATAATCACTTAATCCCAGAAAACACTGGCTATTCCTAATGCATCGTTGCACCCAGTTGTGTAACTACCACCACAGTCTTCTTGGTGAAAGTAATGAAGACAGAAGGAGAGAAGAGAAGAACCCATTTGTCAGTTTTTGTCTGGAAACTTCTTTCATCCCATCACTGAGATTCCTTGATGATATTGCTCCCCTGCTGCCTGACTTCTAATAGCTCCTGAAATGGCACTGGCAGTGAGAAGGGAATAGACCCTTTTCATATTTATTAGACTCATCTCATGCGAGAGCTATAAAAGGAAAGAAGTCAGCTAGGCAACAAATATATCTGACAAAATGGGATGAAGTTGGTTCTTCATCCCTTGAAGCAATATGATTTAGAAAGCAATTAGCCTGATGAAGTCCAAGAATTAGCATTTGATGGTATAAGTGAAGTTAAAATGGATTTTAAAAAAAGTTAAAACATGATTCTCAAACAAACACATAGTGCAAACTAGTGAAATTTTAATTTAATTCATTAAAGAGGGAACCAGCAGAATGATGAAGCTGGTTCAAAGGAGGATATGAGGTAGTTAATGAAAGGAAGGCTGCTGGGATAAGTCTGCCAACATCAGGTATAAAGCGGGTTAATGTTATATAAGGCAATAAAAATTAACCTTCAGTGTTATCTTTTCTAGTGGACAGTAATCATTTGCATTTTTACTGGAAAAAAGTAATTTTCAATTTTTTAATCTTCCAAAAGTTAATTCTAACTTCACAGAATCTAGACTCTCATCAAAGATAAATAGTTACTCAAATAAGACTATATTCCTCTAGAGAATTAGACAACCTTTCACTGGGCTTGTAAGACAATGTCCTAGTATGGCATCAAAAGGATATACTGTTATTGTTTTGCATTTGGATCATTTTTCATAACATTCTGTATAACCATCCTTAGAAAAATCCTAAAAATAAGCAACCCCAGAACATGTTATTGATGCCAATTAATCTTAAATGTCCATTTTAGTTTCATATGCTGCTCAAGCAAATATCATGAAATGGGTCAGATTAGACAATGGGAATTTATTTGCTCATAATTTTGAGGCTAAAAGAAAGTCCAGATCAAGGTGTCATCAAGGTAATGCTTTCTTCCCAAAGACCGGTGTTCTGGGGCTGGCTGCTGGTTATCCTTGGCTCCTCTATCACATGGCAAGGCATATGGCGGCATCTCTTGGGCTCTCCCTTCTGTTATGGGTTCCATTGTTGTCCAGCCTCTTGTTCCCTGTGACTTTTTATCTCTCATGTCTGAATTCATTCCTCTTTTAAAGGACTCCAGTAGTAAGATTAAGACCCATCTTGATTGGGCTGAGCCACAGACAATTTAACTGAAATAACCTAATCAAAAGGTCCTACTTACAATGGGCTCACACTCACAGGAATGGATAAAATTTAAGAAAATGTTTTTCAGGTGTGCGTACAGCTTCAAACCACCATACTCCACCCTCTGGACACCAAAAAGACATGTTCTTTCTATATGTAACATACATTCATTCCATTACCATATCCCAAAAGCCTTAAGTCATTCCAGAAACAATGTTTAGTACAAGTTTCATTGAAATTAGTTATTGGTGTGGTCTGTCCTGGGACACATTTCCCCTCTGTCTGTGGACCTGTGAAATCTAGAGAACAAGTTATCTGCTTCTGATACACCATGGAAGGATAGTCATAGGATAAACATTCCCAGTCCCATAGGGAGAAATTGGAAGGAAAATAGGGGTCATGGGTGCCAAACAATTGCAAAACCCTGCAGGGCATACTCCATTAGATTTCAATGTCTGACAGTCGTCTATGGAACAAGGTTTTGTCCTCCAGACCTGATGAACTAGCAGCCTCATCCCTTCCAAGTGCTTGACCAGTGGCTGTGCTCTTCTCAAACATTGGGGTGAAGTCTTCAACCTCCCCAAGCATCAGGATGATAGCCAAGCTCTCTTCAAATGCAGGGGCACAAGCTCCACCCTCTCAGAGCACTGGGTGGTGGCCAGACTCTCTGTAATCCCCAAGGCACAGGTTCCACCCCTTCAAAGTATTGGGGTGGCAAGAAAGACTCTCTGAAATCCTCAGTGGAGAGGCTCTACCCTCTCCAAGCACTGGGGTAGCAGCACTCTTCCTGAACAACAGGGCAGAAGGCCCACCGTGTCCAAGTGCCAGGGTAGTCTCACCCTTTCCACACACGTGGGTGGCTCCCTCTCTTGGCCTGAGATGTCTCTGGTGCAGGCCTCAGCTTCCATGATTCTACATTTAATGTCATTTTTCTTTCAATTTGTTCCTTCTCTGTCCCTTTTAGTCCATGCTGGCAGTGGTTCCATTCATACAGATCTTAAAATATTAAACAAAAGGTAAGTGGCAAATGCTGCTCTTAAAAGAACAAGGAAGAATAGCAGTAGAGATTCAATTGTGAACTGCTCACATGTTCAATAATCCTGGCTCTGCCTTATACCTTTCCATAGCTGGGCTTTGTGCAAAGTCATTTCAGCTGTCTAGTAGGTTCTATTCCCAAACTGTATAAGCATTGTTCATTCTTCAAGCCCCAGATCACAACTCCCTCTTTATGAAACCTTCCCAGATGGAATTAATTCCTTACTCTTTCGTGCATCCGAAGCATAGTGAGCACTTTGTATTACCATTATACATGCCTGTATCTACAAGGCAGATTCCAAGTCTTATTCATATAACATCGCATGGCGTGGTGCTTATCTTAATGCACTTAAAATTGAATTGAATCTTGTTCAATTCTTAAGAGTGGAGTAGACCTATCTTTAAAACAGAACTCTTATTATGCTAAAGGGTGAAGCACAGCATATGCTGCACCCTTTTCAATAACCCTGGAAAGAAGTATGTCATTTTTCATTCCAGCATATGCTTTATAAAGTGTATTGAGCACATGGGTACATATGGAAACTGTCTCCATCTCTTTTCCTTGATTTATTTCTTTATTCTAGAATTAATTTTGTTCATCTCCTTTTCTTGATCTTTTTTATTCTGACATTATTTTTGCTCAATCTTCTGAACTCTCCAATGTTGCCCAAACAAGTAATACAACAACTTAGGAAGAGCTACATTTAGATAACAATGGTAAATGCCAAGTTTGGTCAATTGGTAGGGGATGCCCCAACTCCTTGCTGAGAAGGATTGTGAGGCTGGGTAGAGGGTGTGGAGGAGGAGTGCCAAGAATAATTAGTGATGTTTGCTGTGGGCACGGGGTGGGGCCATGTAGGCCAGAGTGAGGTGGCAGTGTGTGTAT
>JAQZBX010094506.1:0-12013 GCA_029593785.1 Cabassous unicinctus | reverse complement strand
GTGTCTCAATCAGTGGGTTTACTGAGGGCTCTAAACATCCAGACACTATAAGCAGGGCAGTCAACTAAAGAATTCGGCACCCTTTCAGAGGACCCTACTTTGGAATTTATGCTCCTAAGTCTTAACAGAATGAGACTCATTTATAGTTTCCCTAAACATGGCTCTTCAGCCCCTTTTATTGGAATCCATAATTAGCACTTGATAAATATATGT
This sequence comes from Cabassous unicinctus, assembly GCA_029593785.1. NCBI lineage: Eukaryota > Metazoa > Chordata > Mammalia > Cingulata > Chlamyphoridae > Cabassous > Cabassous unicinctus. The sequence continues at coordinate 11,800 of JAQZBX010094506.1, read as the reverse complement.
CCCAGAGACTTAAATCTTTTGTCCATCTATGTGCCAGCTGAGCCTTGAATCTCAGCAGAGTTGCCATACCTGCTCTCTGGTTCACTGGAATCACCCAAGCAACTAACAAGGAAATGAGGATGGACAACGCCTATCCCAAGGAACAAGGAGTGTCTGCATCAGCAAGTGAGGTAGCTTCATCCATCTGCCCCATGGGACATATGCCCTCTCTCAATTTGAAATAGAGTGGGCGTCACCATCCCAAAATCTGCAAGATTGGAATAGGAACAATGGACTAATGTATACTTATTGTTCTATTATAGACTTGTTATTATTCTAGCAATGGAAGAATTTTTATCATTGACAAAAAGACAAAGGCCATCAGAGGTCCTAAGGGGAGGGTAAAGGAAAAATAGGTGTAACATTGGGGATTTTTGGGACATTGGGTCTGCCCTACATGACATTGCAATGACAGATACAGGCCATTATATATTTTGTCAAAACATACAAAATGTGTGGAATAGTGAGTAACTTTAATATAACTACAGTCTATGTTTAATGGCAATATTTCAATATGTGTTCATCCATTTTAACAAATGTACCACAGTAATGAAGGATGATGTGAATGTGCGAAAGTGTGGGATGGGGAGAGGGTGGGGCAAAAGAGACTCTCTGGTTTTTATGTGAGATTTATGTAATCTAAAGCTTTGTAAAAAATGTTTTTATTTATATTTAAAAGATACTTAAATTATATATAATGCTGCATAAAAAATATAAGGGATTCCCATATGCCCCAATCCCCACCTTTTCCTCTTTTCCCCATATTAACAACTTCTTTCATTAGTGTGGTACATTCATTGCAATTGATGAACATATTTTGGAGCATTGCCACAGAGAATGGATTATAGTTTACATTGTAATTTACACTCTCTCCCACTCAATTCTGTAGGTGATGGCAGGATATATAATGCTTGAATCTGTCACTGCAATGTCATTCAGAAAAATTCTAAGTCCTGAAAATGTCCCCATATTACACCTCTTTTTCCCTCTCCCTGACTTCAGCATCTCTAGTGGCCTCTGTCTCCACATCCATATAATTTCTTCCTTTATTAGAATCACAGGAAGCCTATAGTAGAACATCATTAATTCCAGTCTAGTCCATATTTCATTCTTCCCTCCAGAGGAGTCTAGGATGGTGATGCCCAATCCACCTCTAATTGAGAGTGGATTTCAATCCCACATTGCTGATGAATGGGACACCATTGCTTGCAGTTGTATGCATTCTCAGATCTCTGGTGTGGAGGTTGTCCATCCTCACCTCCTTGTTATTTGTCTTGGTTCATTCCAATGAACTGTAGAGTGTTGGAACTCCATTGAGGCTCAGGGCCCAGCTGGAAAATGGAGAACCCAGAGAATCAAGTCTCTTTTATGTACATGTACTAACTCCACCACTAACTGTAGGTTCAAATAAAAGCGACAGAAGAAGCATGTGTACACAAATCACATGTGAGTCCAACTCTGTCACACTCAGGAACACAAACTCCAAAGTAGAGCCCTATTCAAATCACTTGCTTATTTTTCAAATGGCTTGTTGGTGTTCTTTTTGTTTTCTTGAGATATAGAATTTCTTTATATATGCTGGATATCAGGCTCCTATCAGATATATGATTACAAAATAATTTCTTCCATTTATTGGCTATCTTTTCACTTTCTTGACAAATTCCTTTGAGGTGTAAAAGGTTTTAATTTTGAAGAGGTATTATCCATTTATTTTTTCTTTCAATGCTCGTGCTTTGGGAGTGAAGTTCATGAAGCCATTTCTTATCACAATGTCTTGTAGATTCTTCCCTACATTAACTTCCAAGGTCTTATGATTTGGCTCTAATATTTAGATCTTTGATGCATTTTAAGTTGATTTTTTTATAAGGTGTGAGATAGTGTTCCTCTCTTATTCTTTTGGATGGATGTCCGGTTCTCCAAGCACCATTTGTTGAAGAGGCCATTCTTTCCCAGTTTGGTGGGGTTGGTGGCCTTGTCGAATAGCAGATGACTATATATGAGGGGATCTATATCAGAACTCTCAATAATGCCCCATTGGTCAGTATGTCTAACCTGTGCCAATACCATGCACTTTTGACCACAGTAGCTTTATAGTGTGTTTTAAAGTCACATAGTGTGAATCCTCTGATTTCATTTTTCTTTCTCATTGTGTCTTTGGCTATTGGGGACCACTTGCCCTTCCAAATAATTTTCATAGTAATTTTTCCAATTCATTGGGATTGCATTACATCTGTAGATTAGTTTGGGTAGGACAGACACCGTAATGGTGTTTAGTCTTCCATTCCATGGACAGTGAATATTCTTCCATTTATTTAATTCTTCTTTGATTTCCTTTGACAGTATTGCATAGTTTTCTTTGTATAAGACATTTACATCTTTAGTTAAATGCATTCCTAGGTACTTGATTATTTTAATTACTATTTTAAATGGTATTTTTCCCTTGATTTCCTCTTCAGCTTGCTCATTATTGGTGTACAGATATGCTACTGATTTTTGCTTGTTGATCTTATAACTTGCGACTTTACTGAATTCATTTGTAAGTTCTAGAATCTTTGTTGCAGATTTCTCAGGGCAATGTATAGGATCATGTCATCTGCAAGTAGTGAAATGTTTACTTGTTCCTTTCCAATTTTGCTGGCTTTTATATTTTTTTCTTGCCTCAGCGCTCGAGTGAGTACTTCTAACACAATGTTACATAGGAGCGGTGATAGTGGGTAGCCTTGACTTGTTCTTAATCTTAGAGGGAAATCTTCTAGGATTTCACCAGTGTATATTATGTTTGCTGTGGGTTTTTCATATATACCTTTTATCATGTTCAGAAAGTGTCTTTGTATTCCTATCTTTTGCAGTATTTTCATCAAGGAAGGGTGCTGCATTTTGTCAAATTCTTTTTCTGGGTCTGAAGAGATGATCATGTGATTTTTTCTTTTGATCTCTTTATGTGGGGTATTACATTGATTGATTTTTTTATGTTGAACCATCTTTGCATACCTGGGATGAAACCCACTTGATCGTGGTGCATAATTCATTTGATGTGCTGTTGAATACAATTGGTAAATATTTTGCTGAGGATTTTAGCATCCAGGTTCATTAGAGAGATTGGTCTGTAATTTTCCTTTCATTTGGCATCTTTGTTTGACTTTGGTATTAGGATAATGTTGGCATCATAGAATGAATTTTGCAGCATTACCTCTGCTTCTATTTTTTTGAAGACTTTAAGCAGGATTGGTGCTAGTTCTTTCTGGAATGTTTGGCAGAATTCACCTGTGAAGCCATCAGTTCCTGGGCTCTTAGCTGGGTGGTTTTTGCTTACTGATTTGATCTCTTTACTTGTGATTGGCCTATTGAGTTTATTAATTTCTCATTTCATCAGTGTAAGCTACTTGTGTTTTTCTGGGAATTTGTCCATTTGCTCTATATTATCCTTCTTGTGGAATATAATTTTTCAATGTATCATCTTATGATACTCTTTATTGTTGTGCCATCAATGCTTATAGCCCCTTCCTCAATTCTCAGTTTATGTATTTGCATCTTCTTTCTCTTTTTCTTTATTAGTCTAGCAAAGAGTTTGTCAATTTTATTGATCTTCTCGAGGAATCAGCTTTTAGTTTTATTTTTTCTAGTGCTTTCTTATTTTCTATTGCATATATTTCTGCTCTAATCTTTGTTATTTCTTTCTCTCTTGTTCCTTAGGGGTTGGTCTCTTGTTATTTTTCTAATTCCTCCAAGTATGCTGTTAGGTCTTCTGTTTTAGCTCTTTCTTCTTTTTTGATATATCCATTTATGGCTATGAATTTTCCTCTCAGTGCAGTTTCCTGTATCCCATAGGTTTTGATATGTTGTATTGTCATTTTCATTCATTTCAAGGTAGTTACTGTTTGGATGTTTCCTCCTTGGCCCACTGTTTGTCAAAGAGTGTGTTGTTTAACTACCCTATCTTTGTGCCTAATCTGGTTCTCTGGCCCTGACTGATTTCGAGCTTCATTCCATTGTGGTCAAAGAAATTACTTCATATAATTTCAATCTTTCTTAGTTCATTGAGAATTTTTCTGTGGTGTCACATGTGGTAAATTTGGAGAATGATCCATGTGCACTCGAGGAGAATGTATATCCTCCTGTATTTGGGTTTAGTGTTCTGTATATATCTATGAGTCCAGATTCCATAGTGTATTATTCAAAGTTTTTTTTCCTTTTTTGATTCTCTGTTGAGATGTTCTGCCTAATGGTTTTAACAGTGTATTAAAGTCCTCCACTTTGTTTGTAGAGGCATCTCTTTCTCCACTTTCTTACCCAGGATTTGCCTCATATATTTTGAGATGCCCCTGTTAGGGGCATAAATGTTTTTGATTGTTCTTTCTTCTTGAACGATTACCCCTTTTACTAATATATAGTGTCCATCTTTGTCTCTTGCAATAGTTTTGCATTTGAAGTCTATTTTGCCCTATATTAGTATAGCTACTCCCGCTCATTTTTAGTTATTGTTTGTTTGTAATATTATTTTCCAGCCATTCACTTTCAGCCTTCTTGAAACCTTGGGTTAAGGTTTTTCTAGACAGCATATGAATGGGTCTTATTTCTTTATCCATTCTGCCCATCTGTGTCTCTTGACTGGTGAGTTTAATGCACTAAAATTCAGTGTTATTACTCCTAAGGAATTACTTCAATAAGCCACATTTTCTTGGGGTTTATGTATGTCATATGTTGTTTTTATTCCTCTTTTTTCCTTTTAGTTGTCTTTGCACTCTCCTCCATCTCTCTCACTACTGTTTTTTCTTTTCAACCTGCAGAACACCCATTAATATTTCCTGAATTGCAAGTTTCTTATCAGCATGCTCTCTTAATTTCTGTTTATCTGTGAATATTTTGAAATCTCCAACTTTTTTGAATGCCAGCTTTCGTGTATAGAGAATTTTGGCTGGAAATATTTTTATTTTCATACCTTCATGATCTCATAACACTGCCTTCTTGCCTCCCTTGATTCAGATGAGAAATCAATATTTAATGTTATTGACCATCCCTTTTATGTGATGGTTCTTTTTTTTTTTTCCTCACTGCCTTAGGTTCTGTCTCTTCTTTTCCTGAGCATATAAAAGTTTGACAAGTATATGTCTTGGAGTAGGCTTGTTGGGATTTATATTGTTTTTTTAATAATTAAAAATTTAAAAAAATCTGACTATATGTAACAATAATATCTTAATGTTTTCATCAATTGTAACAAAGATATCACAACAATATTATGTATCATTAATAAGGGTATTTTTTTTGAGTCATAAAAATATTATAAAATTCATTGTGGTGATGAATGCAAAACCCTGTGATTAAACTGACAGCCATGGACTGTACAATATGGAAGATGTGTATGAGGTGAGAATAAAACTGTTTTAAAAATATGCCAATGCTACCCAAAGAAATCTATGCATTCAATGTAATATCTATCAAAGTCCCAGAGACCTAAGGGAAAAAATAGAAAATCCAACCATCATTCATAAGGAATTAAAATTCACCAGGACTGCAATATTCCCTTAGGGTGTTATATTTATTTGCATCCTTTTCTCTTTGCTTGTTTAAACTGTGAACTGTTTGAGAATGAACACATTACCTTATTCTCCTTTCCATACTCAGAAAAGAGTTTAGTGTTTACCAGACACTACTGCTGAATAAAAAAATTGTTGAATGACAGAGAGAAAAAAATTGTTGTGTGAGTTGAACAGATATTGCTAACTATGGGGGAGAAAGGAGAAGCAGTGAGACAAGAAGAAATCCTTTTGAGAGAGGGTGGCTCCATTTATGAGAGCCAACTCCAAAGGAGAGAGATTGGAGACATAGCATATTTTAGTATATCCAGAATCTTTCTCCAGAATCCTCAACAGGGAAATCATTATAGGTAACCTGGCAATACTAGAGCCCTCACCTAAAGAGAGGTCACCTCCTCCTGGGATGTAGGTGCCTGGAGGGATAAGAGATGAACAAGTAGCTCCAAATTGCTCTCAAGGGACAAAACTAGCACAAGTTTTCATTGTGCATTTCTTTCTTACCTCCAGAGAAGTAAGTATCTCAGCAAGTATTGAGACAAGACAATACTTCATTAATGTAGCTCATGAGAATGGAATCCCTTATGGCTCAGAAACTCTAAATGATTCCCCTTCACTATGTCAAGTCTACTTTACTAATCTCTGGTGAAGAGAAAACACAATTTTGTTTTCTAGAGACATTGTGAGTGGTGCCATCTCCTTTTCCTTCCTGGGAGCAGAACTTCCAACTTCATCCACTATTCAAAGAAGAATCTGCATTGGTCAACCTGGAACCTGCCTTGATAATTTCAGGTTTTATTACAGCATGTTCACAGATGGAGGTGGGGGTGAATTTTGACTCCATAGATTCCTTTTATTGGCTGTAGTTTTAAGGGCATCAACAGGTTATGACCATAGAGAAAGCTTAAAATACAAAGCCCTGCCTTCTTAAAAAGCCTGAGTGGAAATAGATAGCAGATACACTAAAATATATTCTTTCCCCAGTTTTTATCCTCTGCCCTCTTACTCTTGGTCTTCCCTGTCTCAGCAGTATTTTTCCTTGTCTCACTCATTCTTTCTCTACAATTATTGAAAGTATCTGTTTAACCACATTCATTCATTTTTTCTCTCAGTCTTTCAAAAAATGTTTAGTCATCAATTACTTCATGATAATCTCTAAATATAATTTTGGGAATAAAGAAATGAGCAAGACTTTGATTCTCATATTAAGGAGATTACTTCCAAATGTGGTTAGAGACATAAAAATGAGTATATCCAATATCTTGAGATAGCTCTGAAATCTTGTTGAAGTGGATTGAAAAGAATGGACTCATTCTGTGGATGTTAGGGAAGGATTCACAAGGGAACTTTAAATTGTACTAAGCCTTGAAGGAGGAATTGCAGTAACTTCAGGAGGAGAAAGGGGTTGAAGCAGACCAAGAAGAGTCGACAGTGACAGAAATGTACTGAGGTTTTAAAAATAGTTCTTCACATATGATGTAAAATGAGGGGCAGACATTTGAAAGGGGAATATGAGCTGGGCAAAGTTGGCAGCAGCCATATCAGAAAGATCCTTGTGTTTTGCCCTCAAGAGCAGTATTTATGTTTGCAGTTATTGGAGAGTCAGTGCTGGCTTTTAGAAATGGATGCTCATGAAAAGTCTTGCCCTGAGGAAAGCTCACTCTGGGTCAATCTGAGTATGGCTGTTGATGATGAAGGATGGAAATAGCACAAAGGATGTGGGGAAGGTGTGTGGAGTGAATGTGTTTTTGGTGGAATCTTAATGTGTAAAATATTGGCCATTAATACTAAGCACAATGTCAGACATTTTAAAGTCATTATTTAATTCTTTCAATTACTCTATAAAATCAGTTTCATTATTCTGATTCAAGGGATGAAGAATCTGAGCAAGGTGATATTCTTGTATAAGGCATGTAATTGGGTCTGGATTGAATCTTGGAGTTCGATGTTCCTAGGATTTTGCATTTCACTAATAAATTTATTTCTTAATAAACTTGATATATTAGAAAAGGGTTTGATTTACAGAAAAATTGCAAGAATTTGAGAGATATTTTCTAAGAACCGCTCATCCCCTTTCCCCCTCTCTTAATATCTGTCATTCAGAATAGCACCTTACATTTATTTGTCATAAATCTTAATCCTTTTGTGACAATGACAACTTCTCAGAATCTCCTTGTTTTGATAACCTGGATAGTTTTGAGGAATGGAGATCAGGTATATTGTAAAGTATCCCTCAGTTAGAATTTTCTCATTTTCTTCTCTTGTTTAGACTGGACTTATGGGCTTTTGGAGGAAGACTCCAGAGATAAAGTGTCATTTAATCACATCATATCCAGGGTACATCCGATCAATGTGACTTATCATTGTTGACTTTATCTTAATCAACAATGTTTTGAGGTCCCCCAGAATAAGGTTCCTCATTTCTCTGCCTTTCCTCAGCTCACCTTTGGAAAGAGTCTTGAGGAGGTCTTCAGGAGTGAGATTTATGCTCTATGGACTTGAGACAGCAATAGCCACATAAATTATTGAATTATTCTGCATGAGAGATGTGTCTCTTCTTATTTACTTAATCAAAATTTTCTTTTGCATCAGGATGGATGCATGACATTTTTTTCAAAGTTTGGGTTTTGAAGCAATACTACTTTTCTCATCCAATTTGTTCTACTTTTGGCCATGGGAGCTCTTTCAGCTGCACTCTGTATCTCTTTACTATAACCCTATCATTGAAGGGTTTATTTTAGTACCTACTTGCTCTTTGGTACTATAAGATTTGCAAGTTCTTCTTGCATATTTCTGTCCTAGAATCAGCAGTTTCTGCAAGAAGATATTTATGGAGAATGGTGTTAAATTCTAAGGTCTGGGCACTATTTTTAATCCTCGCTACTGAGGACTCTAGCCCTTTCTGCAGAGAGTATAAGGAAATACATGTGTGTACACTAAGCTTGTACATATGAATGTCTAGAAATATATCTGCATACAACAATCTGTATGTATATTCACTTACACATGAATTCATACTCTTGTGTGTAACTCTAAACCATTATGACATAGAACATTCTAACCTCCTCCCCTGCTTATCTGTAAGAAGTCACCTAACAGTGAGAAATACATTTCCTCATCTCCCATCTGTCTATGAATTTCTTGTTTCTAGTTTACATGCATAGAATTATTAGAATTGCTACTTTACCAGAGTACTATACTTATGCACAGTTTCTTTGGACTTCATTTCATAGGCTCCATTCATATTCTATATTACTTTTACAGCACCTTTGCTCTCAGCCCCTCTTGTCAGTGCAAATTAAACATTTTAATATAGTTGGATAGATTTGCAACTTTTTCTCTCTATGTTGAATTACCTTGACCTTGTAAATGACTTTTTACTTGCATACATAAAGTTCATTCTTTGTGTAGTCATGTTCAGTGCACTTTAACAATTGCATGATGTCATGTGTCTTCAATTACACAATACACAGAACAGACACATTGCTCTAAAAATTCCCCTGTGCTTTACCTAGTCAAACCTCCTTCTCTATCCTCAGTCCTCTGGCAACTTCTGAGCATCCTATTGTCACCTTGTTTAGCTTTACCCAGAAGGTCATATAATTGATATCATCATATGCAGCACTTTAAAACTGGTTTCTTGTAATTAGCAATAATCACTTAAGGTTAATCCATATATTTTTTTGGCTGGATGGAGCATTTCTTTCATCTCAGCAATGTTCCATTGTATAGACACAGCACAGTGAGTTCACCTGGTAACATATTGAACAACATCTTGCTTGCTTTCAGATTTGGAGACAACAAAACAGCTGCTCTAAACATTCACATGAGGGCTTTGTGTGGACTTAAGTTTTCATATCGCCCACATATATTCCCCAAAGCACAATTGCTGGATTGTATGGTAAGACTAGGTTTAGTTTTACTAGAAATTGCTAAACTGCCTCCTGGCTAAACCATTTTTTGTTTTCACTAACAATGAAAGACACGTACTATTGCACATATTTAACATCAATTGGTATTGTCAGTGTTAAGGATTTAATGTATTCTAATACATATGTGATGATATATCATTGTGGTTTTAATTTTGCAATTCCCTAATGGCAAATGATGTTGAGTTTTTAAAAATATTTATTTATTTATTTATTTTAATTTTTAAATTTTAAAGTAGGGTTAGATTACTTAAATGTTACATAACAATATAGGGGTTTCCCATATGCCCCTTTTCCCTCATTAACAATGTCTTTCATTTGTACGGTACATTTCTTACAATTGATGAACACATATTGAAGGATTTCTTCTGACCGAAGACTATAGTTTACATTATAATTTACAGTCCATCCCACAAAGTTTTAGATTATCACCAAACGTATAATGGCCTTTATCTGTCATTGCAATGTCATGCAGGACAATTCTAATGTCCTGAAAATGCCCCCTATTACATCTCCTCTTCCTTTTCCCTCCACTCAGAATCTCTGATTGTCACTGTCTCCATATCAATGGTAAAAGTTCTTCCATTGCTAGAATAATAATAAGTCTGTTTTAGTGCATTGTTCGTTCACAAAACTCAAGAATTTTGGGATTGTGACACCCACTCTATTTCTAATTTAGGGGGACCTTAGATCCCATGGGCAAATGGATGGAACTATCTTGCTTGCAGTTGCAGACACTTTCTGTTCCTTGTGTTCAGTATTGTCCATCACTATCTCCTTGTTAGGTGTCCTGGATGAATCCAATGAATTGGAGAGTAGGTGATGAAACTCTGCTTAGAGTCAGGGCTCAACTGGCCCTTGAAGAGACCAAAGATTTGGCTTCGGGATATACATATTTAACAGGTATAGTGCTAAATATAGATTCAAATAAAAGAGACAGAGGAGCCATGTGTTGGGAATCTATAAATCTATTACACTGGGGAGCATAAATTCCAAAGTAAGGCCAACTGACAGGATGCTGAATTCCTGAGAATCTCTGCCCTCTTATAGTGTCTAGATGTCTCTAGAGCCATCAGGATCCTTGATGTTTGATGCACTGTTCACTGTGGCAATCAATGAGATCCTGCTGAGCCGTGCATAAGCTTAACCTCTGGAAGGACCTCCCAACTCACTTTGAAATTTCTTAGACATAAAAAAAAAAATTGTATTTAATATTTCCTCCTTTTTGTCAAGATCTTTTTCCAGAGGCATTTCTTGTTGGCACTTAGGTGCCAGGGAGTTTGAGCTCCTTTTGATATGCTTATTTGTGAAGTATATATCTTCATAGGATAGGATTCTGTTCAGACCTTTTACCCATTTTTAAATTCAGCATTTGCTTTCTTATTTTGTGGTTTTAAGAGTAATATGTACATTTGTACACAAATCATTTATCAGATGAAAATATTTTTTCCAAATATCTAATTTTTTTAAAATCCCTTATCAATGTCTTTCATATAGCAGAAATTTTACATTTGAATAAAATTAACTTATAAATTTTACTCTCTCATAGTACCATGCTTTGGTTGTTATATCTAAAAACACATTACTATAAAGAGGCCCCTAGATATTCTTTATGTTTGAGTCTAGAACTTTTACAATGCATTTTGCTTTTAACTGATATGATTCACTTTGATTTAATTTTTGTGAAATGAATAAAATCTGCGCCTAAGTTCATTTTTTGTTTGGCATGATCACATCCTATTGTTCCTGCTCCACTTGTTGAGAAGACCAAACTTTCTACATCAAATTGTCCTTGTCCTTTGTAAAACATCAGTGGACCCCATTTGTGTGGGTTTATTTGTCTATTTACTCAATAGGATTCTGTTCAATTATTATGTTTTTATAGTAAGTGTTGCAACAAGGTAATGCGTTTCCTACAACTTTCTTCTTCTTTTTTACTATTTTGTCACAAGATACAAAAAGGCTAGTCATAATGTTTGTTGATTAAAATAAAGTCTGAGAGAATTTGTGATGGGAAATATTGCCTTGACAAAGTGTTTTCTATTATGTACAGGGATTTCTAGTCAGCAAAATTATCAAGGAGAAGCAGGAACATAAGTTTTCCCTGACACTTTCAGACAAGGGCACTAGATCTATATAAAATCAAGAAATATATTAGCTTAATGTGTTTACAATATAAACCATACCATTTATTACATTTTTCTGATGACTGCTTGTGGGTAAAATTCCATTGCTCTGATATCTTTAGCAGGAAATCCATCATCTACATGGAAAGAGTAAAGTAAATATGTGTTTTAGAAT
>JAQZBX010094505.1:0-12022 GCA_029593785.1 Cabassous unicinctus | reverse complement strand
AAAAAGTCAGGGGATAAAATAGTATCCCCTGACTTGTTCCTCATGGATTTGTGAGGAAAGGGCTTTTTCTGAGAGTGGTGGCCTCAGGTCCCAGTGAAAGGAGCCCCAGGCCCTGCTAGGAGTACAAGTGGGGATCCCGAGCTAGGACTGAGTGCACCCCCTACTCCAGAAGAGACGGCTCCTCACGCAATACTGCCCTTGTTGTCAGCCCTGGATAATGGATGATGTCCAATGTCCCACCCAGAGATTTCCACCTTGAGTGAGCCCTGCCGCTATTGTGAACATGATAGGTCCCACATGGAGATGCCAGTCCGAGGCACTCCTTCACTTCTACCTGGAGAGACTGAGGACAGTGCCAGACCTGGTCTGAGGAGATAACAATCAAACTAGCAGAGGAAGAGCCCTAGGCCCTGCCAGGAGTAAAAGTAAGGATCCTGATTTAGGTCTGCAAGGACCACCAACCATAGAACAGGAGAGGTTGCAAGGATTCCTGCTCTGCCTTTGTTAAACACTTTGATCTGATTAGGTGACTTCAGGTCAGCAGAAAGAGGAGTCCCATGGACAGCCAGAATTCAACGTAAAGACCCTGAAGAGACCATCAGTACCAAAAATGTGATGTCCCACAGTGGGAATCTGGGAAACCCCAGTCATAAGTGGCCAAAAAGGATGATCCCTCACATCTCTACAGTGGTCACAGGGAAGTGAGGCCTTAGTGTGAGTGGGCAGCATCAGGTCAGCACAGGGATGAGTCCCACGACCTCCTCAATTAGGATTGAAAGGAACTCTCAACCTAAAGCAGAATGGGCCTCATAGATTAGAGCTCTGTCCCTGTTGTCACCCTGTCATGTCCTGCACAGTGAGTCAGACTGATGTATCTTGTCACTTCAGTCTCACAAGCCTGAGGGAGACAACGGCTTTGGTCTGAGGAGATATGGCCCAGGTTAGCAAAGGGAGGATTCCCAGGCCCTGCAGGAATGCAGGTAAGGACCCTAAGTGAGGACTGAGGAGCTCACTCACCCTAGAACAGAAGGGCTATGATAGATTAGAGCCCCAACCCAGCTATCCCTAAGAATCTCTGTGATGGTTTGAATTTTGTGAATCCCACAAATGATTATATTCTTGAACTAATCCATTCCTGTGGGTGTGGGGTCCTTCAATTGCATTAGATTCAATTAAGGGACCGGTTTTAGTTTGCCAAAGGGCTGCTAATGCAAAGTACCAGAAATGTGTTGGCTTTTATAAAAAAACTTACAGTTCCAAGGTTGTGAACCAAACCGAGGCACCATCAGAGATGCTTTCTCACCAAAGTCAGCTACTGTTGATCCTGGGATGTTGCCACATGGTGAAGCAAGATGGCCGCCAATCTCTGCTGAGATTTCAACCTTCCCCTATGGGCTCATCATCTCCTCTTGAGTTGCTCCATGGGTCAAGCCACTTGGGGCTTCGTGCTTAAGTGGTCTTCTCTCTTACATGGCAAGATCAAACATGGCTGCTTCCTTTTCCTGTGTTCTTTCTGAGTGAGTCTCTTTCTGTGTTTCCATTTATATTGGACCCAGCAAAGGGGGTGGAGACTCAACCTGAGTCACACCTCAGTGACATAGTCCAATCAAAAACCCTAAAGTGATCTTATCAAATAATTTAATCAAAGGCCCCTCAACTGAATTTAATTCAATTAAAGGTATCACATGCAGAGAAATAGATTAGTTTACAAATATAATCTTTCTCTTTTGGGGATTCATAAAATAATCTCAAACTGCCACAGGACCCTTTGATTAGATCACATTTAATTAGACAGCTTTAGGGCTTTTGATTAGACTATGTCAAGGAGGCATGACCCAGGTTGTGTCTCTGCCCTCTTGCTGGGTCTTATATAAATAGAACACACAGAGAGAAAAGAGAGACAGAGAAAGGGAGCTCTGCCATTTTGACCCTGCAGTGTGACAGAGAGGACTCCAGGTTCGCCTACAGCCACAGAAAGACAGAGAAGCCCTGAGAAGCTCAAGGAGATGAGGCCCAGGGAATGATGCTTGATAGCTCACAGCTGAGCTTGAGGGAAAAGTAGAGAGAGACTGACAGACTTGCCATCTTGCTTCATCACATGGCAGGTCTCCAGGATTTGCTAGCAGTTGATCTTTGGTGAGAAAACATATCTGATGATGACTTGATTTGGACACTTGCAGCTTTGGGAACTGTAAACTTTTACCCCAAATAAATACCCTTTATAAAAAGCCCACCCATTTTCTGGTATTTTTGCATTGGTAGCTTTAGCAAACCAAAACAGTCTCTAAACAGGAGAGGCTGGAAGTAGTGGCCCTTGTCTTTGCCTTGGAAGTCTGAGAGCTGTGACCTCCATGGTGTGTGTGGTGAAGCTTCAAGTTAGCAGAAGGAGGATTCCAAAGCCTTGCTAGGGATCTGATGGGGGAATGGGAGCACTTCACACTCCAAAAAGGTGGAGACACAAAAAGACCTGTCTTTGCCCTGCTGTTGGGCCTAGAAGCCCTGGCAAAGGCAGTCAGGGCATGGGGACCCCTCACTTACTCCTCAGTGGTGTCAGAAAGGAAACCTTAAGTCAGTAGAAAGAAGAGTACCAGGCCCTGCCAAGAGTAAAATTTAGGACACTGAATTAGATCTAGGGGACTCACCCACCCCAGAAAGGGTCCTGTAGACCACTGGGGGCATTGGAAAAACCTCCAGCAGGATGGGCCAGATGAAATATCCCCTCACTCCTATATGGTGGTCATAGGGAAGTGTAAGTGGCCAACAAAAGTTAACAGAGGGAGAAGTGCCAGGTTCTTTCCAATGTCAAGGTGACTGAATCTAAGAGAGAGCTGTGGTGAAAACCTACTCCAGGAAAAAGGGGACCATACAGAGGCTTTCCCTGTCCTTCATTTGGCTCTAGGGGGTTCTGGGCAGGGGTTTTAAAAAGTGCATACCTTCATCTCACACTAAGGGTCTCAGTAAGGCATGGCCTTGGTCTGAGGGGAATGGTCCACCTCATCAGAAGATAGTGTACCCACACAATTCCAGGAATCCAGGTGAAGAACTAGAACTAGTAGCCTTAGCAAACTAAAACACATGTTCATGGTTTCTGATAGGAAAGATAGAGCAAATTGGAAAGTGGATTAAGTTGGAGAGGATGTGAAGAATGTAAATTCTTATAAATATTGCCAAAATTTCTTTCCAAAGATTTCCTTCTAGTTTATATTCTTGCAAATTAACGAATGCAAATACCATACACATTCACAGACATTTTGTTTTATCAATAATTTAAATTTTAATCAAACACAAGGGTGAGCATATATTTTTCACTGTTTTAAGTAGGTTGAACAGAAAATTATATTATAATTTGTATAAAGGTGGATTTATGCAGTGATGTCCTGAATAACAAGAAAATTCTGGGCAAGCTTTAAATTTCTGATATGTCAACCAGACATTTCTTCTTCAAGTTGAGAAGCAAGGATTTGTTAGGAATGACCAGGTACCAAGGAGTGACACCAGATAAGAAAACATCAGCTAGTAAGGATCCACAGGTTTTCCAGAGTACATGAGAGAGATCATACACAAAATCAAATCCAGAGATCTCAAGTGGGTGGCAGTCTGATTTCTGAATCTAAAATTCAGCATCACATGGAAAAAGGACCAGAAGGAGAGAAAGTGGAAGATCCAGTAAAGAGTCCAGGACTACTTGCATGAATAGGCTTGGGAGATTTCTGAATCACCACTGCTAGCTGGAAATTGTAGGGTCTTCTGACTGAACAAGTCTGCTGAATGGTTGGACAAGAGGCATACCAGACACCCTGCTCTACCTTAGAATCCCCTTATCTATTGTCAGGCAGAGTATAGCTAACTACCTTGTGTCACCTAGTGATGGTAATGATGGATTTTGGGAGAGTTACATTTCTTGACTACCATGGTGATCCAGTACAGTCTTAGCAGAGTTCCAAGGCTCAGAGCTGTCTTAATACTTGCTGGAGAAATGTATTTGTTTCCCTGTGGACAGTGACCCTCTTCTTCCAAGTTTGGTCCTGTGTAAATGGTTGAGATTGGTGAGTGATGACAGACAGTTGAAATAAGACAGGAGTACCATGAGTAGTGCAAGGAGGTGTGCACTTTCAAGGAGGAGGAAATTAAAAGGGAAGATCCAATTGCTAGTGACCTCAGTAACTCTACAGATAAAGGGTTGGGTATGGACATATGTTCTGAATAACCCAGACAACTCTTCATCTCAGAATGCTTCTCATTGTTCCTGAGTTCTTAGCAAACCAGAGAGTAGGTGTTCTGTAGCTATGATTACTGACCTACACTGCCATCAACTACTGTCTGGGGTAAGGGCTTGACCCAAGGTGCAGATATTTGATTTTTGGTTGGAAACACTGTGTAGACGGCACTTGCCCTTGTTAAACTGACTGAAGGTGCAGGGATGTGATGGGCTTAATGCAGAAAGGACCATGTACCAATCTGTTGTGAGCATCCCCAACTCCTAAACAGTGTTGGGACCTGAGAAGGAAATAACCGTAATGATACTCTCAGTGATAGTTATCCATGGGAATTCTCAAGTTAGGTGAGCAGTTGTAGCACTAGGCGATCCTGTAAGGAGGCAGAGAATCTCACTAGGGATAAGACTGCATGTTTTGAATCCGTGAATATGACTTTCTGGAACTTTGATTGATTCAGTCATTCATTTATTCACCCAGAAAACATTTACTGAAGATATGTTAAGGGTGACTCATTGGCAGTATGTCCAGTATGTGTTGAAAGATGAAATTCACTACTTTCATAGTTCAATGAGAACTCTGGTAACAACCAAAAAATGAGGATTGTTGCTGAAGTTTCTGCTTTTGGCTTCTCAGAGTATTTGAGCATCCGACATTGTTCACCTACTTATACATATCAGTTAAAACAGGGAAACACTACCCTAGTAGTTTTGTTTCTTTTAATTAATTAATTAATTAATTAATTAATTTCTTATGCTCATTAAGATATATAGTAACTAAATCAGGCATTTATCTGCAACATAATTAATGTTGCTCATTTTCAGGAAGGAAATTTTGGAAATCAGAGTAAGATCACCATGAAATATTATTGGCTGATAGTCCTGGAACTCCAATAACCATCCCTGAGACAGTAGGCAAGCCATCAATGACACATGGGCTTTGCACTCATCTGTCATCAAACTGTTTCATCAAACTTTGAACTCAGTTGCTAAAAAAAAAATCCATATCAGAAAACCACTGCACTACTTGATCACTATGTGTTTTTTTTTTCTGGTTCCAACATTCTAAATTTCTCTTAATAAATATATAATTACAGAAATACTTTTTCGATTATAATAACAATTTCTTGAGGTTTTTCTCCATTTAGGGTGTCTGAAAGGACTCAGTCGTGGTTTCCTTACACATAGCTCTTATGCCCTTTCTATTTGAACCTGTAGTTAGTACTAGAGTTGATAGCTGTATGTCCAAGAGACTTAAAGCTTTGGGCTGTCCATGTGCCAGCTGGGCCCTGAATCTCAATGGAGTTGCAACACCTACACTCCAATTCATTGGACTCACCCAGGATAACTAACAAGGAGATGATGATGGACAACGACCATACCAAGGAACAGAGAGAGTCTACAACTGCAAGCAAGATAGTCCCATCCATCTGCCCCATGGGATCTAAGCTCCCTCTCAATTAGAGGTGGAGTGGGCATCACCGTCCCCAAATTCTCAAGATTGGGGAATGAACGATGGACTAGAGTGAACTTACTGGTTTTCTACTATACATATTGTGATGCTAGCTTTTATCATTGATGTGGAGGCAGTGGCCACTGGAGGTTCTGAGGGGAGGGAGAGGGAAAAACAGGTGTAATACAGGGGCATTTTCGAGACTTGGCAATTGTCCTGAATGGCATTGCAATGACAGACACAGGCCATTATATATCTTGTCATAACTTACAAAATTGTGTGGGATAGAGTGTAAACTACAATGTAAACTTTATTCCACGCTTAGTGGCAATGCTCCAAAATATGTTCACCAATTGTAACAAATGTACCATGCTAATGAAGGATGTTGTTAATGTGGGAAAATGTGGGAAAATGTGGGGGGTAGGGAGCAGGGCATATGGGAATCTGTTATATTTTTTATGTAATATTTATGTAATCTAAGTATCTTTTTTAAAAAAATTAAAAAGTATATAAAAAAACAAAAACAAACACAAAACAGCGACAAAAAAGGAATGACATTCTGTGACTTAAGCACTGCCATTTCATAGTGTTAGTTCACTGTTAGCTCAATAGTGTGCCAAAGTATCTCAGCAATTTTCAAATCTGTGATTTTCTTAAATGAAATATAAAAAGCAAGCAAACAAACAAAAAACAAAAAACAAAGATTGTTGTAGCTGATATTTTATATTGCATTTATTTTTAATTTTTAATTGTTTTCCTTCAAAGAAACTTACCTAACTTTTGTAAAAAAATAGTCTTTATAATCTCATCTATATTCTTAAGGGTGAACAATATTTCTCATAAATCGCTAAATGAGGAAAGCATGCTTCCATTTAAATATATTTTAATTCCATTTTACATCATAATATTTACTTTAAAAAATAGCAACAATTAAATTATATAAAGAAACACAGACTTAAAATATTTATAGACAGTATTAGAAAACTGGTAATAATATTTAACCATAATTAATCACTGCTCCAATCAGACTCTTCCAATCACCTTCAGGCTTAAACAGAACACTTCTAACCCTTCTGACACTTTAAATTGAAGTCAAATGTCACTGTAATGTCATTATAAATCTAGGCCAGTTAGCATCCAAAGCCCTTGAATGTCATTTTGGTTGGAAGATTTTCCTAGTAAGCACTGTTGAGGAAAATACCTTGTAAGTTTTATGTCTTTTCTTCTGACAAAAATGGAAAGAAATAAAACTAAATACAAGAGAACCCATCTCAATATTGTTAGGAAAAATCAGAAGGGCTATGGCTTTGTTTTGCTAAACTGAACCTTTTAGAGGAGAACTTGGGTTGTGCAATTTACAACTGAATTGTTTTCAACCATCCCTCATACCGTCATGGAGACTATGCAAATATTTTCTCAAGGAAATAACAATTACAAATCAAATTGTATGCTGGAAAATATTACTTAAAGGCTAATAAGAGCCAAATCGTTTGACAAGAAAAAAATGAGGGTATCCTGACAAGATATTTCTCCACCAAAGAACACAGTTGCAAACTTGAATATATTTATATGGACATGTTATCAGCACGAGACTAAGAAATTTCATTTTCAATTTCTTCTGCAAATTGAAAATTACCCTGCTACACTCTTAGCAGTTCTAGCATATACTAAAACCTTTAGGTATTAAACCCTGGTCAGGACCATTTTCATTTTGACTTATTTTTCTTTATTCTCATTTGAAAAAAAAATCATCAGAATATGTAAATTTCTGTCTAAAGGAGAACTAAGCACGTGCTTAAAAGATCAGAATTCTCATGCATGAAATGGATCTCAAGTGGTGAGGAATGATTGGTTCTTCAGCAGGTGTTTTTCCATAGCCCTAAACCCCATTCACCTCATAGACTGTGATTTCATTGTAGGTGTTGATTCCTATTAATTGAACAATGTTCTTTTCTCACTTTAAGCCATGAGTCAGAAGTAGTAACATTTGCTAAGGCTCATTCCATTTTTTTTTGGATTTTTAACAGCTTTATTGAGATATAATTCACACAATAAAATCCACCCATTTAAAATGTACAATTCAGTGGTATTTAGTATATTCAGAGAGTTGTGAGACCATCATGATTTAATTTCAGAACATTTCATCACCCCAAAAGTACCCAACTAGATTTTGAGAGAAAAATATGCCATCTACTTGCCGATTGACTTTGAGGAAGTAATGTTGTGATAGGCAGAGTAATGACCCTCCAAAGATATTCACATACTACTCCCCAAAATATGTGAATATGATGTTTACATGCAAAAGGGATTTTGCAGATGTGCTTAAATGAGATGGGAAATTATCGTGAATTATCCTTTGAGCCCAATTTAATCACAAAGGTAAGAGGGAGGCAGAAGTGTCAAAGTCAGAGAGAGATATATTTGAATAAATTATACTATTGGCTTTGAAGATGGAGGTAAGGACCCTGAGTCAAGGTGGTCTTCCCAAAAGCTGGAAAAGGCAAGGAAATGGAATCTCCCCTAGAGCCTCCAGAAGGAACTCATACCTTCATTTTAGCCCGGTAAGACTTCCGACCTACAGAATGGTAAGATATTAAATATGTGTTGTTTTAAGGGCTCTTTCGATTTTAATAAAGTTAAGTCATATAGACATATGCTGTTAATTTGGGCTTATGAAAGAACTATGCAAAACCCAATGGGAGTTCTTTTTGAGAAGAGGAAGTACAATTTGGATTGTATATAAGATAAGGGGGAAAAAAGTAGAGGATGATAAGACTAAGGAGTGCTGGGGCCATATTGTGGAGTGCTTGGATGCCAGGGACTTGTTTTCTGAACAAGGAGTAGCATGATGAGAGCAACAATTCAGGCAGTTCAAGCAGGAGGTGGTTGGGGAAGTACTTTTCCAAGACAGACAATTTACAATGTCACCAATGATAATTATACTGGTAAACAAGATAAATTAGAGAAGGCAGTTGGAATGGATTTGAGATAAAATCCAAAAATATAGAGAAATAACATCAGGGACAATAAATATGGCCAGAATATAAGTTGGAGTAAAAATGTAGGGCTAGGATCAGGAAAAGGAAGCATTCTTTCTGTTTACCTAGTGCTAGGATTACCTGGAGGTTTGGGAGAGAATGGATAACAAAAGTGTTGAAAAGGGTAGGATAATAAACCAGCAACTTACTCAATGCCAATGTATAGGGAGCTCTCTGCACTTAACATGCTATACCTTCATGGCACATACTCAAATTAACAAATGAAAATGGTCTAAGTTTGGCCTCAGAAATGCAAATAATGTGAGAAAAAAGTAGACTTCATTTGTTATGTGGAACAAATGTACATGGCTCTGAAACACACAAACCTCTCTTAGCATATGCCCATCCATATATTCTTATAACCTCTTCTCTTGCTTTGGTGGAAAAGAAGAGTTTATTCTCTATTGCTTTGTAAATAAGCAGTGGGGCTTACTAATGAAGGTGCCTGAGGAGGAGATTGTTATCAAAGAAGAAGAGAGTTTATCTGCCTCACCAGGGTAGATAACAGTCTACAAGAATAATTTTTGGAAAACTGAGAAGTATACCAGGACCCCAAAATTTCGTGTCAAAATTTTGTGGTCTTACTTTTTATCAATAGGGAAAATATTAGACAACAGATGTAGGGAAATACTTCAGAGGAGAACAAAATCAAAGATGAATTATAGAGTTTGATTATCAGATTCTCTTTTGAAGCCTAAGAAGATTTCAAAAGTGAAGATTTCACTTTTCAAAGTGAAAAGATTTCAAAGTGAAGAATATGGTCTTGTTGGGCCCTAGCCTATGGGTGTGAGCCAGAAGACAGTCTATGGTGATGGGAAATGTGTTGTTTGAGGGAAGAGGGAACACATGGGGAAGAAGACTGTGGGCTTAAGTCTTGGACCAATAAAATTATTTTGAATCTTTTTTTTAGTGTATGTGATTTAAAATAAAATAGGTAACAGTATAAACATTATTATAATGTTTAATGTTCATCCATGAAGAAATATATGATAGAATGGAAATGTAGTAATTTGGTAAATGAAAAAAAAAAGTTTATCTCAAAGGAAAAATATATTTCATAATTTAGGCAACACGGTGATAAACCAGAAAAAACTCAAGTGAAATAGCATTCACAACTTTCCTTATGATACATTCAAAGAAAATAAAAGAAATTACAGTATTGTCAGTCCTGGGTTTAAAACATGTTAAAATGAGTTAATTTTCCTTAAAATAAGATTTTTGTGTGAAATATATTTCAAAACATAATAATTTCTAAATCGATATAGAAATAATCCAAAGAAATTCCTTTTCACCCTGAAAATAGTGTTTTCAACTGGACTTGTGAAAGACATGGAATTAAACCATAAAATGGAAAATTTTCTCATAATATAAAGAATATTGGAGTAGAAATCTGTTAAACTAGATTCAAATCTTGCAACTACACAGTACCACACTCTTGACTTAATCAATTGGATTCCCTAGGCCTTGGTTTCTTCACACATAACCAGAAGAGGTAAAATGATCCTGACCTTCATGGTATCACCAGATTTTAAAATAGACTCCAACTATGACTAGCAGTACCTAGCGACATATTGTAATCTAGGAAAGAATTCTCTTGATTGCTTCATGTGACTGTATGAAGTCAGATGAACCTCAGAAAATCATGTTCTTAAAGCCAATCCTTTCCTCTGGGTGTAAACCTATTATAGGTGGGAACCTTTGATTAGCTTCTACAGTAAGGCATGGCCCAGGGTGGGTCTTAATCCTCTTACTGGAGTCCTTTATAAGAGAATGAAATTCAGACTGAGAGAGAGAGCCACAGAAGCAGGAAGCAGAAGATAAGGAAGCCCAGAGGAGAAGGGAGAGCCCAGCAGACACCGCCATATGCCTTGCCATGTAATGGAAGAGTCCAGGATCTCTGACAGACAGTGTTTGGGGAGAAAGCAACACCTGATGATGCCTTGATTTGGACATCTTTATGGCCTCAGAAGTGTAAGCTTGTAAGCTAATAAATACCCATTGAAAAAGACAATCCATTTCTGGTATATTGCTTTTGGCAGCCTAACAGACTAAAACACTTCCCAACAGCTATTTTCTCCTTTCTTCTTCACTAAGAGTTCTGCTTTTTGTGGATGTTCCAGTCCCTTTAACAAAGACTGTTTCAGCGACATGAAAGAGATGCTATTCTGGTCAATGAGATGTAAGGTGAACTGTGTGGTGGGTCTTTTTGGAAATGTCTGTCTTCTGGAAAAAGGGAAGCACAAGAAGAGATGCCACTTGTCCTGCCTCAGGAATAGCTTAATGCAGGTGTTATATGAGAACTTCAGCAACCATTTCACAGTTATTAGTGCACATGCCGACAACAAAGCTGACAGGCTGAAAATGGCTGAGCAAAAATAAATCCCTAATGGCTTTGCTGAAGAAGTGAACAACTACCACGATAATCTTCAATCACGTGACTTCATGTTATGTGTAATATTGAATTTCCTTATTTTTAAACCACTTGTACTCATTTATTCTCTTTCTTAAGGGGGAAAGTATGCTAGGTGACAAATGCAAACAAGAATCTTTAATGGCAAAATTAGATTTTCTATTCACCTTCAACACCACACCTCAATACTCAGCATAATGCATGTAGTATAACCTTCCTAAATGTTTATTAATTTATTTTTGTGTATCCTTCTATCTTCATGCATCTTTCTGCATCTATACCTTCTCAGCTAAGTCAAAGTATTACCAAGCATGTTTTGCTTTAAAAAAAAAAAAAAAGCATGCCATGAAAATGTGATTGTGTAATAACTGTGTATTCCTGCTGACAGGATTCTACTACAGGACATAATGTTGGCACAGCAACTCATCCAGCTGGTTTCCCTATTGCATAGGAAGCCATAAGGAAGAATAAACTCAAACATGGATAAACAAGTGCACTGCTTATTGCACAGAATATAAACGTGCATTAATGTGGACCATGTCTAAGCACCAGTAATAATTACTAGCAAAGAAATTAATTTAAAAGCGGCATTTTAAAATTCTATCTACCACGTAATGCAGTTGGCAATTTTAGCCCGATTAAAAGTTGAGGCATTGGAACTGACAGGTGGAAGCTTTATAATTACCTGCTAAGTTAACTGCCTATTTCTCCTTTCATTAAATATTGGATATCTATATTGTTACTTAGAAGATGCTCCAATATTTCAATTTATTTGGTTATAAAATAAAACAAACATATCTTTAGTCAACATATCTGAGAAAATTATAAAAGCAAAGGAGTGAATTACAATACAATATAAATTATATTTTTAAACAAAGATATTTTAAGTTTCTTGTGAACACATACCA
>JAQZBX010094504.1:0-12022 GCA_029593785.1 Cabassous unicinctus | reverse complement strand
ACAGCTGGCATAGCTTAATTATGAGATTTGCAATTGCATTGAAGGCATCTGCCTCTTCCAAGTTGACAATGAGAACTGCTGCAAGGAAGGATATCCCTCGGACAAAACCAACATCAGGTCTGTTATATGAACATGCTCCTAAGGTACCATGTAGAGCATCAGGATGTGGACAACCCTTGGAAAGATGTAGAGAGAGGAAATGCATAAGATTAATTCTAGGCTGGCCTCTGGATCAACAAGTGTATCTTCTGTATCATAGAGAATATGTTCAGAGAGCTTGTTTCACCTAAACATTTCCACCATTTCTTTGAGAGAGGAATATTTCATAAAGTTCATGACTGATACTTTATTTCCTACAGCCAAGAATTTTACCACAAACACTAGGAGCAATCCTTGCCCCACAATTCTCCAATTTTCTCTTACTACGCGTTACTTCCCAGTTGGGCAGAGTTTGCTGGTCCAAATTGCCATCACACTTGGAATATTTTCTTCCTGCTTAAATTTTTTTTCACATCCATAAAAAGATGTATTGCTTTAATTTCTCAATTTTGAGACTCAGACACCATCTCATCATGTACTTGTCAGTGACGTAAAGCCTCTTCCACAGATTTGGCAGGAAGATTTGTTGGAGGAAGCAAAGATTTCTTAAACAGGATACAAACACAGTGATCAATCATATGACTGCCCATACTCAAGAATCAAAACGGTAAAAAGTGGCTCACAATCAAAATTCGTATATCTTGAAAACCGAAGTGGTGGTTTACAGGTCCTCTCTATTTGAACTTCATATTCCTGCTAAATGATTTTGGAAATTTTACCAAATAGTTTTGAACCCAGAGTACTATTGACAATTGATCTGAGATCCTCTGTCCTATTTTGAAAATGTTCCCGCAACCAAGGACAGGTGGTGGGGCCGCTCTGACCACCGATCACCGGCAGCGAATTTCAGATTTCAGGAATTCACATTAAATTGGCAAAAGACACCCCTCCCATCCCAGTCCTCTCGGCCCAGCTCCAGCACTGAGTTGCTTCAAGTCTGCGCTGCTGCCGCAGCCCACGGAACTGCCCCCATCCCTTTGGCTCTGTGGCGCCAGGCAGCAGCTCTGCAGAGGACTGGCTGCTGGCTGTCAGGGCCCTGCCGGCCAGAACCTCCAGGCCAGGCAGAGGGGGCCACAGGGGCAGCAGAGGGGCTGGCTCGCTGCCGGTTGGGAAGCTGTAGCCTGGTGCATGACCAGCCACATTTAAGCAACTAAGGTTGACTTAATGGAGGCAGTGCTGACAAAGCCCTCACAGGATAATGGGCCTAATACCTGGCTTTCAGGGTCCAGCCGTACAGGTGATAAGGAAGGTGTTGCATTGCAGGCCAGGAGCCTGAGGGATGGTTTGAGGACTTGGAGAAGAGAGAAATTTGCCTGATGTTTGTAGGCATTGCAGGCAAAATCTGGTGGAGAGTTTCTTGGGCTTGGTTTTCCTAGCCTCAAGGCAGCAAATAGAGGCTTTAACTTTTACAATCTGAGATTCCTTATGCAAGCTTCCAGCAGAGCAAACTTAAAGGAAAAAAGCATTCTTGCTGCACCTACATAAATTATGAGGCCAAATCTAATGAATCTTTGAGATTCTTTTTGATCAAGGGTGGGGTGGGGGGAGACTGTAGGGAAAATTCTGTCCTTCGGTGGAAAATTATGTCTCGTCACTCTAGAACAGAGGTTCTTAACCTTTTTCGTTCCAAAGACCCCCTTTGCCAGTCAGGTGAAAACCACAGACCCCTTCTCAGAATGTAGTGGCAGATAGTTTTATGACACTCAACTAGCTTTGGGTCTAACAACAAATT
Source organism: Cabassous unicinctus (assembly GCA_029593785.1). Taxonomy (NCBI): domain Eukaryota; kingdom Metazoa; phylum Chordata; class Mammalia; order Cingulata; family Chlamyphoridae; genus Cabassous; species Cabassous unicinctus. The sequence continues at coordinate 10,191 of JAQZBX010094504.1, read as the reverse complement.
TCAAAGTATGGATGAGCGTAAGCAATTTTTCAAGATATGCAACAACTAATATGAAGTGACTACTATTGTAATTTATTGCATACACTCATAAGTGAAGGAAATGCTAGATTTCAGTTAGAGGTCAGAGAAAATAAAGATAATAAGTTTTTTTTTTTTTTCAATTCAAGCTCACGGATCCCCTGAAATCTTTCCACAGACCTGGACCCCTGGTTAAGAACCCCTGCTCTAGGGCACACCTGGGTTATCTGTTTCTGATTCTGTGGTAGCTACTTTACAACTCTGTAAATTGTAGGTAACTGATAGCAAGGCTAAATTTTGTCTATAGGCACGCAACCGACTTCTGTCCATTGAGAAGAAAACCAAAAAAACAGTTTTGGCTCAATTTGCACATTCATTTCAATATTCCTAATCTATAAATGTGTCCTTTTGATTCTCCTTCCTCCTTTGACCTGGTTGTAACACTTCACTAGTTTCTTCATGAGTTAAACACAATCTTTAACACATGTTTATTTTTTATAGCTGTATGGGAGTCATGATTTTACTTTTTAAAAAATATGTTTTAATGCCTACTTGGAACTATAACAATTTATGGCTGATCGCGTGTGCCCTGGGAGTCTTCCTCTGCCAAGGAGGGCCTAGAGACTTTCAGACTTCAATGCCAAATAGGTTGCTGAGGCAGCCTAGTTTGGGAATCTTCCAAGAAACTTAGCAAGGGAACTTTCTAGAGGCTTGTGGTGGTATCCCTGTTCAGAAGCTGTATTAGTCAGCCAAAGGGGTGCTAATGCAAAATAACAGAAATCGGTTGGTTTTTATAAAGGGTATTTATTTGGGGTAGAAGTCCACAGTTACTAGGCCATAAAGCATAAGTTACTTCCCTCACCAAAGTCCATTGCCATGTGTTGGAGCAAGATGGCTGCAGACATCTGTGAGGGTTCAGGCTTCCTAGGTTCCTCTCTTCCCAGGGCTTGCTTGTCTCCAGGTTCAGCTCCTCTGCTATCTCCACAAAGTCAGCTGTAGACTATGAGGTTCTCTAGGCTTTGCCTCTCTCCACAAGCCCAGCTGTAGACTATCAGACAAACAGCTTGTTTCTCTTCCCGGGGCCTTCTCTCTTTCCTCACGACCAAGCTCCTCTGTGTGTTCACTTCCCGGGGCTCCAGCATTAAATCTTAGCATCAGAACTCCAACATCAAAAACTGCTCCAACTCTGTCCTTTGCCATGTCTTTTATCTTTGAGACCCCACCCACCAAAGGGCGGGGCTCAACACCCTACTGATGTGGCCCAGTCAACACCCTAATAATACCCAGATTAACAGACCAGTTTATAAGCATAATCCAATATTTTTGGAATTCATAACTATATCAAACTGCCAAACTACTATAGAAGCCATCTGGTGTTCTGTTTTCTACTGATTGAGGTGGTCTGAGACTTCTTGGCAGACATGGTCTTGGTCATTTAACTCCTCTTAAAAGGTATTGTAGACCCTGAAAATACATTTCAGGGAAAAAATACAATTTTAAGAACTTCATTCTTGCTAACTTTTGCAAACTAGAACAGAGTAGTGCTGAAGTACTGCCACGTGGGGCTTTATAAGTTTGTTTAAAGAAAAAAACATGTAAAATTTCAAGCTTATATACAGATGGCAGATAGAGGGGCAAGCATATTCTTTAGTACCTTTAGATTTGATAGAATAGCTGGTACCATTTCTCTGCATACTAAAAGATTGGGCAAAAGACTTGTGACCTACAATGGGAAAATTTAGCAGTAACCTGTCCTTGCTTAGTTGCCTCTTTTTTTTTTTTTCTTTTTTTTTCTTTTTTTCTTAGTTGCCTCTTGATTTTAAGGGCCCTCTTATTTTCCAGACTTTTATTATTTTTTTTAAATCAACTCCCACTTTCTTTATAAAATGCTAGCCTGGAATATCAAAAGAGGAATATTTCCTTTCAACAAGTTGAGAACAATCTTTAAGACTGTAGAAAATTGCAAAATGCAACAACATAAGGATTTTTGTTGTTGTTGGGATGGTATTACAAGTAATCTCCATAAATCCAGGTTATTCTACTGCAGTGCTTGACAGCAGCATTTTGGAAGATTACATTCCTTACTTTGAGCCTCCCTGAGTGTTTCTTTGAGATGAGCATAGTTTGTCAATCAGGTGTGTAAGACTTCTCAGGCAGTATGCACCAGCAGAGGAATTTTTTTAAGCCTATCAGGATATCTGCACGGTTTCTAAGTGGGTATTATGTTTCCAGAAAGAAAGGCAATAGAATGGGGGGTACATCTGTTGAGTCAACATAATTACCTGTAATTTAGTCATGGTAGTTTTTAAAAACTATGTTTTTAGAATTCACATTTATGGTTTAGTTTCTCTTGCCCTGGCAGGAAACATTATGATGTAAAGGATTCCGAGATTTGGTGGTGGACATGGAAAAGTGTTATTTAATTACACTCTAATCATAAGCTCTATCCATTACATACCCACAATATTCACAGTATTCATAAGAATTAGCTCTTCATAAATTTTTTCCATGGGTATTTTCTAATATGGGCATTTGGTAAACTGAATTGCAACTCCCTGTGCAATGATTGCCAGAAGCGAAAGCCCCAGGCAATATTCCAAAGAAATTTTGCTAGTAAATGTTGGGATATTAGAAGGCCCAATAAATGACATCCTTTTCCCTGACAATTCTGAAGTAAACTCAGCAAGCTTGGGATGCTCAAGCCCTGCACATTCTGAAGGAAGGACTAGCCCTTAGCCACCTCCTGGGGAATAACCTTCAGGCCCATGGTCTAGCCTGCCTGATACAGGTGTCTTTGTATCCCTGGAGTCTTGGGCCAGGCCAGATAGTTTATATCAACACTTTGATTTTTGGTAGGGGCCTTAGGCTACACTATCACTATAACCTGGTGGGGGCTAAAGACAGAGTAACTAAGTCAATCACAGGTGCTCCATGCTTACATGACTGACCCCAATAAAAGCTGTAGACACGAAGGCTTGGATGAGCTTTCCTGTTTGGCAATTCTTTGTGTGTGTGTTCACACATTTCTGGAAGAATTAAGCACTGTCCATATGACTCCACTGGGAGAGGACAACTGGAAGCTCATGCCTGGTCTCTCCTGGACTCTGCCCTACGTACCTTTTACCTTTGCTTACTTTAATCTCTATCATTCTTAATAAAACATGAGTATAACAGCTTCTCTGAGTTCTGTGAGTCCTTCTAGCAAATCACTGAACTTGAAGGTGGTCTTGGGGACTTCCAACATGAGGAATAAGGCAGGTGGAAGCAAAAAGATAAATCCTGGTCAGAAGTACATGGCTTAGGTATGTGGCAAAAATAGACTTCCTAACCCTAAACTCAAGTATTAGGCAGATGTATCTGGCTTCAGTCCATGCTAAAAAGCCACAGGGTCAAGCAAAAATCAGGGCTCTCTCTGCAGACAGGCAGATTCCAGAGCAAAGGAGCAAGGACAGGGCCAACTTCTCAGCTGTTAAACAGAAACAAAATTCATGGAAATATTCAGTAGACCCAATATGATCTACAAGCCTTTTCCAATGGACAATACTTTCTAGAAATACATAGACCTCCTGGCATCATTTTTTTTTTTTTACTTTATTCTGTACATTTAATAATTGAAAATATAAACAATTAAAAACTAAAAAGTAAACACATGAATAAATACATTTCTCAATTAAATGTACTGGATACATATAAAAATTTTTTTTAAGCAAACAATATGTTACACAATATATTCGGTTCATAATAATGCATTCATACAGTATTTGAACTTTTGTGTCTGGCTTGCTTTGCTCAACATAATGTCCTCCAGGTTCATCCATGTTTTCATATGCTTTACGACTTCATTTCTTCTTACAGCTGCATAATATTCCATCATGTGACTAGACCACAGTTTGCTTATACATTTGTCTGTTAATGGACACCTGGGTTGTTTCCAACTTTTGGCAATGGTGAATAATGTTGCTATGAACATCGGTGTGCAGATGTCTGTTCGTGTCACTGCTCTCTGTTCTTCTGGGTATATACCCAGTAGTGGTATTGCCAGGTCATGTGGCAAGTCTATATTCAACTTCTTTAGGAACTGCCAAACAGTCCTCCACAGTGGCTGTACCTTTCTGCATTCCCACCAACAGCAAAGAAGTGTTCCTATCTCTCCACATCCTCTCCAACACTTGTAGTTCTCTGTCTTTTTAATAGTGGCCATTCTAATAGGTGTGAAATGATATCTCATTGTAGTTTTGATTTGCATTTCCCTAATCATGAGTGATATTGAGCATTTCTTCATGTGTTTTTTGTCATTTGTATTTCTTCTTTGGAGAAATGTCTATTCAAGTCTTTTGCTCATTTTTTAATTGGGTCGTTTGTCTTTTTATTGTTGAGTTGTAACATCTCTTTATGTATCCTGGATATTAAACCCTTATCGGATATGTGATTTCCAAATATTTTTTCCCATTGAGTTGGCTGCCTTTTCACCCTTCTGACAAAGTCCTGTGAGGTGCAAAAGTGTTTAATTTTGAGGAGGTCACATTTATCTATTTTTTCTTTTGTCTGGCGTCATTCTTAAGGGCCCCAGTTTCTACCAAAACTGTATATGTGTACACGCTCTTGTCCTTTTGTATCTTGCCCTAAAAACCACTGCAAACAATCTTGCATGCTTTTGTTCACTTTTACTTTGCTTTGCTTGTGGCTCTGGTATCATGGGTCTGATTGTGTCTGCTCTTCTTCCTGGAGAAGGTGGACAGTCATAACCAAGTATACTATGCTTATTTGCTTACAAGTCTGGAAAGACTGGGATCATGTTAGTGGCTAATAGCAAAAGGTTAGAGAAAGAAAGCTCCCTGCTATTATAAAGTTCAGTATATTTAATGGTCTGGCTGGGTAATATTCTTGAAATTCAAAGGACCTTGAATCTGTCTGAGGTATTCTGTTAGATCCCCCAAGCCACCGATCCTGGGAAAAGATCCAGTTCTCCCAGCCATTCACTTGAGAGAAAAGTTGCACTGAGTTTTTGGTAGGGCAGAAGAGAAATCCTATAACAAAGAACTTCCTTTTGAAATAACACTTGAAAGAGCTGGGATCCCAGGGTCAGGTGAGAGCAGTAAAGATTTCCCCTTTGGAACCACTCACCTTCACCTCTAGTTGGAGCAAGTGTGTAAGGTTCAACTCTATAGCACAGTATGGGGGCATTAGTAATGGCAAAGTGAGAGACTGAAGAGCAGAGATTCCTGTGAACCTTTCTAGGAAAGTGAGCAGAGCGATCGGTGCGATGATGACAGTATAAGCCCAGCACCCCCAGAGTCATGCACAGCCAAGAACCTGGGTCTATCAAAGTGCAGGAGCTGCATCTACTTGTGCCCCATAGAAAACACTTCATGGATCTCAATCCCCAACCAAAGTGGAGGTGCTAACACCAACGAGCAAAGAGTCAGTTACAAAAAAGAATGAATTGTTTCTCCCCAAAAAGATATGTTGAATTCCAAACCTAGGGTACTGGGGAAAATGACCTTATTTAGAAATAGAGTCATTATAGGTGGAATAAGTTAAGTTAAAGTGAGGTCATACTGAAGTAGTATGGGCCCTTAATCCAAGACAACTGGTGTCCCTAAAGAAGAGAAGAGCCAAACGCAGACAGGAAAAGGAAGGCCATGTGACAACAGAGGCAGAGGCTGAAGTGCTGCAGCTTCAAGCCAGAAACACTGAGGCTGCTGGCAAACCACCAGAAGCTTGGAAGAGCCCAGGAAGGACAACTTCTAGTGGGGCTTCCAGCCTCCAGAACCATGAGACAATACATTTCTATTGTTTTAAGCGACGAGTTTATTGTAATTTGTTACGGCAGTCCCAAGAAGCTAATACAGATGATAACCTTAGTCTATTTTGGATGGATTGGACATCAATGTATTTCCATCACTAATTGGTGATTTGGGGAAAACACATGTTCAGGCGGCAATGTTTTTATGGTTAAGATAGGAATCACCATTCCCGTGTTGTCTACTCTAAGGCATAATTTTGAAAAGAGCAACTCGGCACCAGGGGGAAAGAAGGAGACCTATGTTAATAAATACTAAGGGCCCACTCTTGTTTGAAGCAAATCATTTTTATGACTTCTAAATAGACACATGACACTGTAAAGGATTCACAGTTAAATTTAATATACTTCTGCCCCCAAGAGCTTACAGTCTAGTGGGGAATGGAACAATTACACAACCAGAATATGATAAGTGTCAGACCAGAGTGCTACCTTGGTTAAGAGGAAGGCAGGTCAGAGGCTTTCAATAAAACCAAGAACAGCCTCTTGACCAACAGAGCATATCAAGTAGATTTGAGTAGGGACAGTTAAAAGATGAGAGCTCACACGAGAGGCAATGCAATTCTGAACTAGGATAGTGGCAATGAAACAGAAATGAGGGGATAGACTTGTGAAATGTTGCCTAGCTAGTTTCTTCATCTGTTGACTAATTGCACATGGAGATAACTGAGAGGGTTGACAGAGTGAACATTGGGAATTGGGAGAATGATAGTGTGGTTAAGAGAAGCAAGGTCGAAAAAAAGGAAATGGGGTGGAAGATGGCAAGGTTACTTTCTGAGCTGTTTATTTAAATATGGTACACTGAGTATACAAGAGGTTAGGGATTATGTGGGACATTAACTTCTTTTCTTATTTTCCCCTGACAAAGACCTTTTTTCCCCTAATTAGGGCAGTTATAGGTTTAGACAAATCATGCAGAAAATAGAATTCTCATATGCACTCCCGGCACACACACATTGTTTTCCCTAATATTCACACTTTGCATTAGTGTGGTATCTTTGTTAGAATTGATAAAACAATATTATTATAATTATACTATTAACCATAGTCCAAAGTTTACATTATGGTTCACTGTTTGTATTGCACAGTCTTATGCTTTTTAAAAAATTTTTATTCTAGGAGCACATATATAACATAAAATTTCGCCCTTTTAACCACATTCAAATATATAATTCAGTGGTGTTAATTACATTCAGAATGTTGTGCCACCATCCATTACCAAAATTTTTCCATCAGCCCAATTCAGAAACGCTGTGCCATTAAGCATTTATTTATTTATTTATTTATTATCCCCCTTGCTGCTTGTGCTCGCTGTTTCTATTTGCTTTGCATTTTTCTGTGTCTGTTTGTGTCCCTTTGGTTGGGTCATCTTGCTGCGCAAGCTTACTGCGCCACGCGGGCCGTCAGCTCACCACGCCATGTGGGCTGACTTGCCTTCACCAGGTGGTTCTGGGAATTGAACCCGGGGCCTCCCATATGGTAAATGGGAGCCCAACCAATAGAGCCACACCCGCTTCCTGCCATTAAGCATTTATTCCTCATTCCCTATCCCCTTCCTGGCCCCTGGTAACCTGCATTCTGCTTTCTGACTGTATGAATTTACTTATTCTAATTATTTCATATCAGTGAGACCATACAATATTTGTCCTTTTTTTCTGGCTTATTTCACTCAACATGATGTCTTCTAGGTTCATCCCTGTTGTGGCATGTATCAGAACTTCCTTCCTTTTTTATGGCTGAATAATAGTGTATAGACCACATTTTGTTTACTCATTCATCTGTTGATGAATACTTGGGTGGCTTCCATCTTTTGGCAATTGTGAATAATGCCACTATAAACATCAGTGTGCAAATATCTGTTCCAGTCCCTGCTTTTAAATCTTTTGGTTGTACACCTATAAGTGGGATTGCTGGGTCATATACTTAACTTTCTGAGGAATCACTAAACTATTTTCCACAGTGGTTGCACCATTTTTCATTCCCATCAATAATGAATGAATATTCCTATTTCTCTATATCCTCTCCAACACTTATTTTCTGTGTTTTTAATAGGAGCCATTGTAGTGGGTGTGAAATGCTATCTCATTGCAGTTTTCATTTTCCTAGTGGCTAATGGTGTTGAGGGTTTTTTTTAACGTTCTTGTTGGCCATTTGTATATCTTCTTTGGAGAAATTTCTATTCAAGTCTGTCATCCATTTTAAAATTAGGTTGTTTGTCTTTTTGTTGTTGAGTTGTAGGATTTCTTTGTATATTCTGGATTTTAAACCCTTATCGGATATGTGGCTTAAAATTTTTTCTCCCATTTTGTAGGTTGTCTTTGTTCTTTCATGATGAAGCCCTTTTTCGTGATCAAAGGATGCATAAAAGTTTTAAATTTTGATAAGGTCCCATTTATCTATTTTTTCTTTTGTTGTTCATGTTTTTGGTGTAAAGTCTAAGATACCATTGTCTAACAGAAGCTCCTGAAGATGCTTCCCTGAGACTCCTATCTTTTTTTTTTTAAAAGATTTATTTATTTCTACCCTCTCACCCATTGTTTTTGCGCTCACTGTCTGCTCTCTCTGTCCATTTGCTGTGTGTTCTTCTGTGTTTGCTTGTCTTCCTTTAGGCAGCACCGGGAACTGATCCTGGGACCTTCCGGAGTGGGAGAGACGTGCTCAATCTCGTGCCACCTCAGCTCCCTGGTCTGCTGCATCTCTTATTGTCTCTCCTCTGTGTCTCTTTTTGTTGCGTCATATTGCTGCGCCAGCTCTCCGCTAGGGCCAGCACTCTTGTGGAGGCCAGAACTCCTGCAGGGGCCAGCTCTCCGCACAGGCCAGCTCTCCACTTGTGCCAGCTCGCCTTCACCAGGAGGCCCCGGGAATCAAACCCTGGACCTCCTATATGGTAGGCGGGAGCCCAATTGTTTGAGCCACATCTGCTTCCCTAAGACTCTTATCTTTTAATTTGATCTGTTCAGATTCACTTCCTTGGTTTGGAGATACTCTGTGCAATTTAAGTGTTGAAGCCTTGAAAGCCAGTGCTTAGGATACAGGCCATCACCACCCGCCTCCATACTGTCACCTCTTTATTTAGCTTTAGTTCCATATGAATAACTCAGATGCCTGCACTTTTATTTTCCATTATGTGCTGACACGATTGGGATGAGCCTGCTCAGCTGGAATGTAGGAGTACCCCATTATTAAAGCTTCTGTCAAGGGAGGGATGACTGACTGCAGCAACTCAGTCTCTAACCAAAGATTATCTATCTTCTCAGCACAATTTGAGAGTATCTGATTTTTTTTTTTTTTTACTTTATTTTTCTTTATTTATTAAAAATGTGTCGAGGGTTGACTTTCAATAGATCGCAGCGAGGGAGCTGCTCTGCTGCGTACGAAACCCCAACCAAAGTATCTTATTTTGATGCCGGAAAAAATAAAATTTATGGTCTCAGGACACCATTTTCTATAAATTAAATGAGGCACTCTAGCTAAATTGAGTCTTTTCAATTCTCTTCTGAATTCTCCACACATCAGCATAAAATTGCCTCAATCTTCCTTCCTCTATACTTAAAATTTTAATTCTCATTTCTGACAGCTTTTATTTACTTGGATCTATTTTTAGTGTTGTTTAACTTTTTAAAATATTTACTTTTTAAGAAACTTTTATTTTTAGCACAATTTTAGTTTTACTTAAGTTGCTGCATTCTTTTTAAAATTTTTATTTATTTATTTATTAGAGAAGTCATAGGTTTACAGAAAAATTATGTATAAAATATAGAGCATGAGAGGAAATGACAGTGGAGATGTGTATATTTTCTAAATTCACTGACCCTCCACAAAGGAGTGGCAAAGAAAAGACTGGGTACAAGATAAAACATTGACATTCTAAATACTTGTGTATGTGCTGGCTGTAAATTATTTTTAACTGGGGGAGGGGAGAATGGGGAGTTACTGCTTAATGGGTACTGAGTTATTGTTTGTGGTGATAAAAAAAATTTTGGAAATGGAAGATGGTGATCATAGCACAACAATTTAAATGTAATTAATGTCACTGGATTGTACATTTAAAAGTGGTTAAAATGCAAATTTTAAGATAGTCATAACATTTTTTTCTGAGCACCTTCTCCATGAATTTTCTCTTTCAGGTAAAAGTGTCTTGATAGGCTAAATCAGGTAGCATATCAGATAAGAAAAAAAAAATTTAATAAAACATGCCAAGATAATTATCAAAAAATTGCTCCAAATTTGATTCTGGACGAGGAAATGAGGGAAGTCTTTTGAGCAAGTTAAAAAATTTGTCTTGAGAGAGCCACTTCTGAATCAAGAAGGGGAAAAAAACCACACAAATCTTTTTTTTTTTTTTTAATATACTTTTTTTAAAGATACTT
>JAQZBX010094503.1:0-12021 GCA_029593785.1 Cabassous unicinctus | reverse complement strand
TCAACCTTCATTCATTCAACCCCCTTTGGAAAACATAAACTCACACCTCAAGAAATTGTTACTTGAAGTCCTTTATTACTTCCTCACATATTATTTACAGACCCAAATATTGCCCAACAAGACCTCCTTAGATTTTGTGAGGCACGCTTCACAGGTTGAAGAAGGCTTCCTGATGCCAACCTACCCCAAAAATCTGCAGCCTGGAGAGTTTGTGTACTGGAAAAGACATCAGTTTAAAAACTCTTTGGAACCTCAATGGAAAGGACCTTATCAATTCCTCACTAACCAATGTGGCTAAATGAGCACCTCATAACCCTCAGAAAATTACAGCCACTGATGGCCTCAAACTCACCCTAAAAACAGTTTCAGATCTCCCAGAAGTAGATGACAACCGATGTAGACAGCTTTCCCCAAGAGCTGTGAATCAAGAAACATGCATTCTTTCCTTTTCTTTGTCTTTCCATTCACTATCCTTTTTTTCCAGGCATACAAAGTGCTGCCAATCTTTCAAATTGCTAAAGACGACACTACAGAAGGGCCCATTATTAGCTGTACCCACAGACATTCAGACCTTGATAGATATAAAAGGACTATTTTGCATAGACCAAGGATGGGACAAAAGGCATGGGCACTCAATAGACAAATATCAGAAATAGGTGCCCCACTGGACTTATCTTACTCTTGAAGAAAATGGGCCCCCCTGGAGCACCCATTGCCCAGACTGTAATGAATTTCTCTCTTTGCATAAACAATGATAATGGCACTGGACCTTTATCTAGGTACTATCCCAGCCAACGTCTGCAATCAGACCCTTTGGTATGACCAAGAGGAAGGCAAATGGTATCCTCTCTACAATGATACTTATGATTTCAAGTTAAATGAAACAATCTTTTCTACTATTGTAAACTTCAGGGCATTGGAATGCCAGTATCATCCTTGTCTATAACTGACAACCATACTATCTATCTAGACCAATTCTCAGGCCTCGTTTGGACACAAGACCCTAACTGTACTTCACACATTTACAATCATTCCCACAGCCTATTCCATCAACCACATCACAATGCCCGTTGTTCATACTCCATTAGACCCCATAACTTTACAGACTTTGCCTGTAAGTATGCAAACACCTTCATTTCTGGAGGATGAGAGAGGCACAAACAAAGCCACTGGATTATGGGTAGTACTTTAACTCTCAGTCTGGCCGGCACAGGCTATTTCTTCCTATGTGGAAAGAATGTCTATAACAGCCTCACCACCAGCATGGAGTGGGACTTAGGCAGTAACTGCCTTTACTCTCTGATCTACAGAAGAGGAGCCAATTAGAAACAAAAAATGTAGTCAACCTAGGATTTTTCATTTATCAACTTAAAAACCATTTTATACGTAAGCAGGACACTACAGAATACAACCCATTAATTGAAAGGCCTGGGAATTTCTGAGAAATATATTTTAGTTTCATGGAATTCTTCAACTTGAAAAAGCCACCTGAAACTTGTCAAAAACTATTCAGGGCACCTTTAATTATACCATCAAGGCATTAGAGAGCTTACAATTTGAGGGAGATAGCCTAGCAAAGGTCCAACAAAATATCAAGGACATCAAAGAGAAGATTCAGATACTGCAAGAATTAGGGACTTTCAGGGCTTGGGATTTATCTAGCTGGTTGAATTTTAGATCATGGGGAGGCTGCGTTAGGGACATATTTAAAACAGTCAATCTTTTTCCTCCTCATAATCATCATAATATCGATAATTTGTTGTTTTATTACCAGAATAACGGCTACAGTTCAACTCTCATTTTCAAAATCATGCTGGTAAATCAGGCCTTTGACCTCGAGGCCTGCACTTATGATGCTTTACAGTACAAAACCTCTGATACTTTCATTTACCCAAAATACTGTTGCCCTGAATAATATTCCTCTCGTGTCTTTCAGAAATCTTGTCACTGACTGTGATGGTTAGGCTAATGTGCCAACTCAGCCAGGTAATGGTGCCCAGCTGTTTGGTCAAGCAAGCACTGGGCTAATTGTAATACAAGGGCATTTCATGGACTTTAATCATCAGTGAGTTGATTGCATACATGGCTGATTACATCGACAATGAATTGAGATTGCAGTTAGCAATGAGTGACATCTTATCCAATCAGTTGAAGGCCTTAAAAGGGGAAGTGATTTCAGCATTCAGAAAGAATTCCCAGCTCTACTTCGGTCAGCCAACATCTTCTGGGAGCTCATCAAGGACCTTCATCAGAGCCCCTGGTTTGCAGCCTGTCCTGTGGAATTTGTATTCGTGCATCTCCATGGTCACGTGAGAGAATTTTATAAAATCTCATACTATTTACAGTTATCTCCTATCAGTTATGTTTCTCTAGAGAACCCTGACTAATACACTGACCTTTGATGAAATTCATTTTCCCAGTGTTGCCTCAGTTGGCTATAGCTCTGTAACATATTCCGTCCTCCATGAGATAGGACACTGGACCTTTCCAGCTACGTGGACACCTAGGATACTGCCCTAGCACCACAAAACATCACAAAATCAATCCTCATCAGTTATGTTTTCTACCAAAGATCTTGATGAAAAGGGGGAAGTGTTAAAGGAACTCAAAATTGATCTTCAGGCCCTGGGTTACAAAATGGCTCCCAGCAAAGGAGGCACACAAGGTGGACATCCTATGCTGATGCAGTCAGACTTCAGGAATGTGCAGCTTGTAGAATGAGATTTACAGGAAACAGGACAAGAAAAAGAGGCCTAAGCTCTGACCAATCTGTTTCCGACAAGTTTCCTTCAATGTTCCAATTAGCTGCTAGAAGAGAATTCACCTGACAATCACCGTTTCCCTTTTATTTGGTCTATAAATTCCGAATGTCCCCCAAACACTTTGGAACACCTGCTTTTTCTTGGTGTTGACCAATTCATGAATTGCTATAGTGTTAATAAAGCTCTCTTCTTTCTACTTGCAGTAAGTTTTTTTTGACATAACTTCATTTAAATATGTAAGTACTCCATCAAAAAACAAGTCAAACCAATCTAAGCCTCACCTACATCTGCATCCCTTCCTTCCTCCTGAGGAAGGCTAATGTTCCACCTCTGCTTTAGGTCCCCGCCCTTTCAGCCTTCTCAGGAATTCCACCATCAATTATCTGTCTTGTATATGACCTCTCCTCCTCCAATGATGCTTGATCCTACCAGTTTTAAAACAATGCTCAAATCTCTCCCCTTACAAAACCCAAAACAAAACAACCTCTTCATCTACACATTTTGCCTTCCAAATACTCCCCAGGGCCCCTCTCCAGCAAGTCAAACCTCCAGAAATGTTTCACACTCTCCTTTTCCTCAGCATCTGGCTCCTCTCGCATGTGGCCCCCGGCTGATTCTAAGAGCTCCCCTGAAGGTCATCAATGACCTTCTATGACGTCAACACCAATGAACACTGTTGGTACCTGATCCTTCCTGAGTATTATGGGTGTAATGCTGTTGAGTATTTCCTCCCTTGTGAAATGTCCTCTTCCCTGAGCTTCATTGACAGTCACAACAGAACTCACCTACTGGTTTTCCTCCCACCTCCTTGCTGGATCCTTCTCTATTTGGCCATTAACTATTCCTCTAACCTTGGTCTAACTTCTACCCTCTCTTGCTGAGACAACTGAAATAAAACTTGTCTCCCTGGATCTATTCTTCTCTCTTCCAGTCTATTAACTCCATTGCAAATGGGGTGCTCTTTTGATCAGGTCCATGCCCCACTGGTTTTATGTTAATGGCCCCCTGTCTGCCTCTCCAACTTCCTTTCTGACTTTCTTACCATGGGTCCCCTCACTCTTTGTGTTCCAGCCACACCTGCATGCTTTCCATTGCTTTTATGGCTGAATGAAATCTTCATGACCATTAGTAGGTGTATTAGTCAGCCAAAGGGGTGCTAATGTGAAATACCAAAAATGGGTTGGTTTTTATAAAGGGTATTTATTTGGGGTAGAAGTCCACAGATACCAGGCCATAAAGTGTTAAGTTTCTTCTCTCACCACAGTCCATTGCCACATGTTAGAGCAAGACAGCTGCCAGCGTTTGCCAGGGTTCAGGCTTCTTGGGTTCCTCTCTTCCTGGGGCTGTGTTTCTTTCCGGGCTAGCTCCTGTTTCTTCCACAAGGTCAGCTGTAGACGATCAGGCGAACGGCTTCTCTTCTTCTGGGGCCTTCTTTCCAACATCAAAACTGCTTCTCAAAAACTTCTTCAACTCTGTTCTTGCCATGCCTTTTATATTTGATTCCCCACCCACCAAGGGGTGGGGCTCAATGCCCTACTGACATGGCCAATGCCCTAATCATAACTTAATCATGCCCAGATTAACAGATCAGTTTACAAGCATGATCCAATTATATTTTTGGAATTCATAATTACATCAAACTGCCCAACTGCAACACTAGGTTTCCCAGCTTCTTATCTAGAAAATAGAAAAATAAGAATACCTATCTCATAGGGTTGTTTTAATGACTGAGTAAATAAATGTCAACTCAGGACAAGGCTGGCCCACAGTAAGTTCTATTTAAGTGTTCACTCAATACCATGATTTCATCCGTGATTACCTATAGTCTCTCTTCCACACAATCCCCAGAATAATCCTTTTCAAAGGATAGGCCGGGTCACCTCATGGCTCTGCTCAGGACCCTCTGATGTCTCATGGTTGCTCATCTCCAAATCAAAATGATCTGGCTTCTTATCTCTCTGATTTCATCTCTCACCACTCTCCCCCCTCACTTGATTCAAGCTACACTGACCTCTTGTTCCTCACATGCCAAACACACTCCTTTTTCATCTGTTGTTCCCTCTGCCTGAAAGCTCTTTTCCCCATTATCTATGTGGCTTCCTCTCTCATTTCCTTCAGGTTCTCCCCAAACGTCATCAGAGTGGCCAGTGACATTTTGGGCTGGGCAATTCTGTGGTATGGAGGGAGGGGGGGTCTGTCCCATAGACTGTGGGATGTTTAGCAGCATCCTGGGCCTCAATGCCCTAGTGGCCAGCAAAAATCATTTGTGACAACCAAACAGGTCTCCAGACAGTGCCAAACATCTGCTGGGGGGGAGAGGGGCAAGCTTGCCCCCCATTGAGGACCAGTGCTATAAACAATGGGAACACTCCAATAAACAAAGCAAAACAAAACAAAACCACAACATATACCTTTGCCATTCTCCCCACTGCTATTTCTACGTATCTTTTCAAGGAACTTATTACTACCTAACGAGCATGCACGCACATACACGTAGACATCTATACCTGCACAGGTTTCCTTCTTCTTAAACAGGATAATGTCATACAAATTTTTCTGTGACCAGATTTTCTTTCTTCCTAATAATATACCACAGGTATCTTTCCAGGTCAGAACAGACAGACTACCTTACTTTTTTGAATGGCCAAAGAGTACTCTTTGTAAAGAAACACTCAAATGAATTTCACTATTGCTTACTGGTAATCATTTAGGTTCTTTCTTGCCAACTTTTTACTATTACAAATAATGCTGCAACAAACTTTCTAGTACACAAGGTGAGCATCCCAACAAGAAGTAACAAGACAAAGATCTGCATTTGTAATTTTGATAAGATGCAGATTCTTGCACTGCCCTGCAAGCAAGTTTCTGCTATTAGCTCTCTTCTTGAGAAACTCTGGGTCTTATTCATCTCGGCATGCCCAGAGCCTTGCAGAGGTCCTGGCCCACTCTAGACACTCAAATGTCTGCCAAACGCAGGAAGGATGGGCCATCTGTCGAGCCCGTGTAGGCATATTTCTTTCTGATTCTACCCACCACACATTCAAGATCTTATGAGTCAAAAGCATACCTATGCTCCATCACTTTGTTTCTGGAAACTTCTTTCCAGAACTGAGCCAATTCTGCTGGGCCTGTGCCAGATGACTGTTCCATTTCTGCAGCCATTATCAGAAAACGGTCTTGTGCAGAGACTGTTAAACCTGCATTCCAAAAGGGTAATTTATCATATAAACAGGAACCTTTAAAAAGAGTTGGATATGTGGATTAAAGCATTATTCTAGAGTTTAACATTAAGGAAAAAAGAGAGCAATGGATCTACATTAAAAAAGGAAACAGTTCTAAAAATGACAAGTTATTTTTGGAAAATCAGCTTCATTTGTGATCATTTTAAAGGATTTCACTTGTTAAAGAACAAATTAAATTTTAATGCTGGAAAGCTTTAGAGCCCATCTGACAATCTCATTTTATATATGAGAAAACAGATTTCTGTAGTGAGGGTAAGATGACTTGGCCCATCTTGTGGCTGCCCATTTTGTATTGATATCTGTCTTCTCCCAGGCTTATCAGACATATTTCTGGCGGACACTGCCAGAAGCCCAGTTCTGCTGACTCAACTCCCAACCCCAGATTCCACCTATTGTGGCCAGCACATGGCAACTCACCCCCGTGGGGAGATACAACTATATCAACAGATGCACCAGGTTCACAGCTGCTGTTGCTTGGCTTGACTCTATATTTTTCTGGAGCGGTTGTTCTCACCTGTTTATAAACACAGTAGTCACATAATAACTTTTATGTATTTTTGGCAGGAAAGCTTAAAAACAACTTTAAAAAAATCAGTTATCAAAGGACAGAGTTTACAAAGCAACCTTAGTGGTTATGAATATAGGATGTAATTTTACCCACCAAATGAAAAAAGTATCTTGATCTATTTAAAAAGATGCTCATAAATCCCATTGTCACCTAGCGTTCCTCATACATAAAAATTAATCCATTTGTTAATATTTATCCGATTAATTGCCTTAGTTTGATACAAATTAAGAAAACTCAATGTACATGAGAATATATATTACAATAGTGTTCAGGAATTACAAAACAGTTGATAAGCAAAGCACATCCAGAATATCCTAGCAGCCAAATGTAAATTAAATAGAAGATTTAAAATATCATATGTATAAACATTGTTTAATTTTAAAATGACCAATTACATCTGAAACCTCTTCCTATGTCAAATTTTCACAAGAATATATCTTTAAAATATTTACCTTAAATGCCACTATATTTTTAGTTACATTTGTCAACACTATTAAAGTTTTCTTCTCTCCGGATTCTGTAGTTCCAAAATACAATTCTTCTGCTGGGCTATGTGAGTGACAAAAATATAAATCATGACATAGGATAAATAACAAACTAATCATAAGCTTGAAGAAAAACATTCTGTTAATATTTTATGCACATTCGTATAGAAATTTCATCCAAAAAGGTAAGACTACCACACAATTACTTAATACACTTTGTACTTCAACCTTACTGATTCAATACAACCTTCTAACTGATTAAGACGACCTATAATTTTTTCCCCCCAGATCAAAAGCAAAACAGGAAAGAACAGGAAGAGATTAGGAAGATTCTGAATTAGTGCTATAATCAGCATGATCTTAAGGTGTAGTTATTTAAACCCTTAGGAAGGTTATAGATAACAATTAAAGCAAGAGGGTATCACTGCTTCATCTTTACCTAACAACAAATCGATTAGAATGTGGCATTATTTTTATACATCAACAGAGAGGACCATAACTTAAAAAAACAAAGACCATTAGGGATGTATTCAAGTAACAGAATAAATTCCTACTTAATGATAAAAAAAGGCTTTTTCTAATTAATAGGGAGGAGAAGGATACACAGAAATAAAATTTGGGGTGAGAACCATAAGGAAGAACTTTATCAAACAGTAAAATCCCTTATTTGTTTTTCAGTTAGTGCCTGGTATTCAAGGAAAGCTCTGTCATAACACTAGCTGGATACAGGCTTAAAGAACAGATGCCTCAGTCTAAATTCCAGTGGTAACACAGTAAAATATCAAAATGTCCAGGTTTCAACAACAGATTACAAAACATCCAAAGATACAGGAAGCAATGTCCCAGGCTAAGGAGAAGATTAAAGCATTAAAAACCATCAATGAGGAGGACCAGACCTGGGACATACCAGACAAAGACTTAAAAAAATATGGTCCTAAATATGCTCAAAGAGCTAAAAAAAAAAAAACATGGACAAGGAACTAAAGGAAATCAGGAAACAATAGATGAACATGAAGAGAGTATCAATAGAGAGATGGAAATTATGAAAAGGAACCAAACAGAGCTGGAGACCACAGTTAACAGAAATCAAAACTTAATTAGAGGCATTCAGCAGCAGATTAGAGCTGGCAGAAGGAAGAACCAATGAATCTGAAGATATTTGAAAGCATCCAGTCCGAGGAGCAGAAAGAAGAAAGAATAAAGAGAAGTGAACAGAGCCTGAGGAACCTGTGGGACACCATCAAGCATACCAATATATGCATTATGGGAGTTCCAGAAGGAGAAGAAAGAGAGAAAGGGGCAGAGAGAATATTCAAAGAAATAATAGCTGAAAACTTCCTGAATTTAACAAAAGAGATAAACATATACATCCAAGATGCTCAACGAACTTCATACAGGACAAATCCAAATAGAACCACACTGCACCATGTTATAATTGAACTTTCAAATGCCAAAGAGAGAATTCTGAGAGCTGCAAGACAGAGAGCTGCAAGACAGACATCGCATCAAAACAAAGAAGCCTCAGTAAGATTAAGTGCTGATTTCTCATTGGAAACCATGGAGGCAAGAAGATAGTGGGAAGATAAAGGTAAGGGAGTTTGTTACCACTAGATATGCCCCACAAAAGATGCTAGAGTTTTGTGAGTTGAAAGGAGAGACCACCAGACAATTTACTGAAGCTGCATGAAGAAATAAAGACCTCTGGTAAGAGTTAATGGCATGGGTAAGTACAAATGCCAGCATTATTGTGTTTTTGTTTTGTAGCTCCACTTTGAACTTCCCACAGCATTTAAAAGGCAAATGCATAAAATGAAAGGATAAATCAATGGATTTGTACTCAAAATACATAAACATGTAATTTGTGACAAGAACAACATCAAGGTGGGGAGGACGAAGGGGTATAGGAACATACTTTGTGTATACTATTGAAATGAAGTTGGTATCAAAACAAACAAGATTGTTATAGATTTAGAATGTTAAATTTAAGCCCCATGGCAACTACAAAGACAATAATGGAAAATATCCAAGCTCATAGAGACAGAAATTAGAGTGTAGGTTGCCAGGGGTGGGGTCAGGGGGCCTGGGGAGTTAATGCATAATGGGTGTAGGGTTTCTGTTTGGGGAGATGGGAAAGTTTTAGTAACGGAAGGTGGTGAGGGTACTGCAGTATTACGAATGTGATTAATCCCATTGAATGGTATTATTTCATTGAATGGTTGAGATGGGAAAGTTTATGACTGATATATGTTCCCACAATTAAAAAAATAAAAAGAAAAAGCAACTAAACAGACAATGACAATTAAATGCAATACATGATCCTGGATGGGATCTAGCAAGGGAGAAGAAAAGGAACAAAGGAACAGTATTGGGAAATGTGAAAAATACTGAAATATACACTATAAGCTTTGTATCAATAGTAAGTTTCTTGACCTTGATGACTACAGTTAAGGGTGGTTACGTAAGTTAATATTCTTGCATTTAGGAAATGTACACAGCAGTATTAAGTGTTCAAAGAGTATGATGTACACAACCTACACTCAAGTGCTCAGAAAATGGATTGATAAATAGGCAGATGGACAGATAGAATGATATGTCAAAGGTGGCAAAATGTTAAAATTGGTGGATTTGGGTATATGGAGGGCTAGGTGTATGTTGGAGTACTCTGTAGGGGATTTGTACTACTTTTGTAACTGTCCTGTAAATTTGAAAGTATTTTAAAATAAAAAGTTTTTAAGAAAGCATTATTAGTGAGAAGAAGTCTTCACATAATGATGAAAGAAACAATCTTGACTCTGGGTAGAATAACATAGCAACAAAAATTGAGATGTGCTAAAATTTATCTTTAGTAAAAAACCTAATTTTCTGGTTCAACTTTGGCCTTTGGAAGGTCAAACTGACAAATGCCTACTTCAATGTCATTTCTGGCATCCTTGAATTTGTGCAAGTATAATAGTATCAGGAATATGAAGAAATAAGATGTTGCTCAGATTTACTTTTAATATATGAATATTAAACATTTATTACCTGATGTGTAATGAGGGCCCTTTACATAAACTCAATGGAATAAGCAATAAAAAGGTACCTAAAACTATTAACTGTGTCTGAAAACTATGGTGAGTCTTCAGATAACCTCTGATTCTGTATTTCCAGTTTCAAAAACAGTATAGAAGAGAAGTTTTCTTCAGTTTGCATCTTACTCAGGATGATCAAGATATGTTATAAAAGTATAAAATCTTCAACTAATAAAATCTTCAATTATTACCTGATGTGTAATAAGGGCCCTTTAAACACACTCAACGGTTTCTTGAAAGCTTTCATCTTTGAATCAACTTTTTCATTCTCTTCTGCTTTGGAAGTAGGTTCAGTTGGGTTAATCTAAAGACAAAAACAATTATGAAAAAAGAAAAATAAAGAAATTTTGTTTCACACTAAAAGTTGGGCAGGTCATTAGGTCAAAAAGTAAATATTATTTTGATTCAATCCAAATTGTAATCTTGAACACATGTTTATGATATCTAAATGATATATTTATATAACAAATAACATTTATGTAAACAAATGCACATATATGCATATGTATTATATATCATTTTACAAATAAAAAAATAAATAAAAAAAATAAATGATATATTTAACATATATTAATATGACCTTAACATATGAGTGCCTACTATAAGTAGGTCAGTATGATAGTAAAACTATAAAAATAATAAATGCAACATATTCCTAACCTTATGAGTCTTTTTAATGTCCCTAAGTTGTTTTTTTTCAAAGATTTATTTTTATTTATCCCCCCCTTGCCACTTGTGCTTGCTGTCTGCTTTCTGTGTCTGTTTGCTGTGCATTTCTTCTGTGTCTGCTTGTCTCTCTTTGTTGTGTCATCTTGCTGTGCCAGCTCCCCACAGGCGCAGGCCGTCCGCTCCCCGCAGGTGCGCGTCAGCTTGCCCTCACCAAGAGGCCCCGGGAACTGAACCCAGGGCCTCCCACATGGTAGACAGGAGCCCAACAACTTGAGCCACATGTGCTTCCCTGTCCTTAAGTTATTTTAAGGCTATTTAAGTAGGAAGTCTAAAGAGAGTGACATTGAGTGCACTTAAAAAATAAGATAGAGGAATAAAGGTAAAGTTTTAATCATTTTAGAATCTTTTAGAAAGAAAACAATTCCTTCCAGACACATTTTACTCATTTTTATACAAAAGCATGGAATCAGCTTTTTATACACCAAAATGACTCTACTGGTCAGCTAGTTCTATCTTGCCTCTTTTTACATTCAAAGATGCTGAAGGGCAGCAGGTCAAGTGAATTCCCTGAAATTACATAGCTGGCTAGTGGTAGAACTGGGGTTGGATCACAGCTTTTGACTCAATTTCATTTTATCTTAAAATTACCTTTTTTAGAAGAGCTGTTTGTTCTTCATTAGAAATTGTTTCCAAGGTCTCTTTACCATCACTTTCTATATCTTCTTTACTGGAAGTTTCATCCTCACTGGTAATAGGCCCATTTTCACACAATGGTGTCTGGAAGTCATCATCTACTAGTGGTGGATAGCTATACTTGAAAGGATCCTAAAAGGAAAGAATCTTGTGTCAGCCTGCTAAGAGGTGGGTAGAGAAATGATTCTCTTAATGAATTTAAAATTCATTAACTTTGGTCAAGAAAACAAAGTAAAATTTAAAATAAAGGAGGGATTTTAAGTCAGAAAGGGAAAAATAGCAAAAACTGGCTAGACTCTATAAAAGAAAAGTTAGATCTTTAGCTCACACTTTACACCAAGAATGAATTTCAAATGGATGAAAGTGTAAAAAATGTGTACATGTATATGTGTGCATATATGTGTGAGTGTGTAAGCCACAGAAGCTCTAGAACACAGAGGAGGATTTAAGGAATAAAACAATACTTAAGTAGGGAAGGCCTTTTAAGACATAGCACAAAACCTAGAAGCCATAGAAATACTGATAAAAATG
>JAQZBX010094502.1:0-12021 GCA_029593785.1 Cabassous unicinctus | reverse complement strand
AGGTTATGAAAGGACTTGAATAGACACTCTCCCAAGAATATATATAAATGGCCAATAAATACATGAAATAATATTCAACATTATTAGCCATCAGGAAAAAGTAAATTAAAACCACAATGGATACTATCTTACACCCTGAAGAATGGTTTTATTAAAAAAGAAACAAAGAAAATAACAAGTGGAGAAATGGAAAGAATTTGACATTATTTTGGGGGATATAACATGTTGCAGCTAGTATAGAAAATACTTTCACCATTCCTCAAAAAGTTGAACAGAACTACCATAGGAGTCATCAATCACATAGCTATGTAAATACCAAAAACAATTGATAGTATGGACTCAAGCGGGTTCTTGTAGACCAATATTAATAGCAGCGTTTTTCACAATAGCCAAAAGGTGGAAGCAATCCAAACATCCTTGAACAGATGAATGGACAAGCAAATGTGCTATATACACACAATGGAATATTAATTAGCCTTGAAAAATGAAGTTCTATCACATGAAAATAAATGGATGAACCATTAAGTCTTCATTTCAAGTGAAATAAATTTGATAGAAAGGGACAGATATATTCTGATTCTACTTACTTGAAGTAACTAGAATATACAAACTCAGAAAATCAGGTCCAATTTGGGAAGGGTGGGTGGGAAGGAGAATAAGTAGTTAATGCTTAATTGGTGCAGGGCTACTTTTATAGTGATGGGAATATTCTGGTAATGAATGGTGGTGAGATTGGTGCTATATTGTGAATGTGATTAATCCCACCAAATGATATGCTTAGGAGTGGTTGATATTGGAAAACTTATATGGTATATGTTTCCATAATTAAAAAAGGAAAGAAACTAAAGAGATAATGAAAATTATATGAAATACAAGATCCTGCACAGGATCTAATAATGGAAGAATAAAAGCTCATTAGCACATTATTGCAACATATGAAAAAATCTGGAATAGATTTTCTAAATTTTATTTTAATACTAAATTTCTTTAACTTGATAACTGTACCTTAGGTAGTTATTTAATTGAATATCTTTGTTCTTGAGAAATGTAAGTAAAAGTGATGTGTTGAAGGAAAATGATGAATACTTTCTACCCTCAAATATTTGGAAGATGATAGATAGATAAAATGATATTTTAAATAAATTAGGAAATCTGATTATCTGGGGGGGGGTGGAGTTTATGCATAAGCTTTGTGTTATTTGTGCAATTGTCCAAGTACAGATATCTGAACACTGATATTCATAGTGGCATTATTCACAGATGCCAAAAGATGGAAACAACCTAAGTGTCTATTAACCAATGAATGGAAAAGCAAAATAAAGTATATAAATATGATGGAATACTATGCTGCAATAAGAAGAAATGAAATTGGGACACATATGATAACATGGATGAATCTTGAAGACATTATGCTAAGTGAGGTAAGCCAGACACAAAAGGACAAATATTGCATAGTCTCATTAATATGAACTAAATACAAAGAATAAACTCATTGAGTTAAAACCTAGAGTATAAGTTATTAGGAGATAAAAGCATGGCTGAGAAGGACTACTGATGCTTAATATACGTAGAAGTTCATTTAACTTTACTGTAAAAGTGTGGACAGGTATAGAGTTGATGGTAACACATTATGCTTAGTAGCAGCTCTTTCATAAATGGGAAGGTGGATGGAAAGGGTAGTCTAGGGATGCAAATGTCAATTGCAAGAAAGCTAGAGAATAATCTAGGGACTGAATAACTCAGTGAACAAAGAGGTGGATGAAAATTGTGGTTGATGGTACAAATGCAAGAGTGTCCTTCTGTGAGATAGAGATGTTCATCATTATTGCAGGGTGGTGGGAATGTGGAGAAGCATGGAAAAAATACAATTGGTGTGACCTATGGACTGTGATTAACACCAATATTCATATATCTATGCCAAAGATATACTGTGTTGATAATGGGGAAGTATGGAAAAAGTGTGCCAAATTTATGCTATGGGCCAAAGTTAGTGGTAACAGTCTGATGATATTATCTCACAATCTGTAACAAATGTTCCACCACAGTGGTGTGTGGATGGAGGGGTATTGCGTGGGAATTCTGTACATGAGCAATATTGTTTTGTAAGTTCACAATTTCTGGAATAAAACTATGGTTAAAATAATAATAGGGTGGGTTGGAGGAAAAATACATCAAATATAAGATATTGACTACAGTTAGTAGTAAGATTTTGATGATATTCTTTTATAGTTTGTACAAATGTCTCACAATGCAAGGTGTTGGTGGTGGGCTGAAGTATGGGAATTGTGCAGGATGTTACACAGGTTTGTTTTGTAAGTTAACAACTCTTACTATATACTTATTGTTTATGTATGTTCATGTATGAATGATATGTCAATAAAAATTTTTAAAGTATGGTATAAAAATATAATGTAACAATGGTTAAATATTTTGAAATTTCCTGGACTCATGGTGCACTGATATAATACTTGGAATTTTCTGACAATGATGATGTCAATAATGGAATATTCTGAAACTTATTACAATGAATTAGGAACCTGTTAAACTTGTGGAAACTTATGATAAGGATTAAGGGGTAATGTTTAATACAGAGAAATCTCTGATGTTGAAAGGGGGTGATGGCAAAATATTGGAAATCTGTTGAGGAATGGTTTCATTCCTATGGCATGGTATAATTTTGATGTGGAATGGGGATACTGAAATATTAATATTGTTTTTATGAGGAATGGGGGTACTTGTACATTATTGATAAATTCCCTGTGAGTATAGGCAATACTGTGTTATGCTATGGAAACATTTCTGATGAAGAATGGGGACTCTGGAATAACAGTTTTATTAGAATTGCATCCCTGCTAAAATATTGGGGAATTTAAAATGAGTAATATATGTGCTGCTAAAACAGTAGGGAACTTCTAATGAAGAATAGCAAAATTAGTATAATTTGGGGGCATTCTAAGGAGTAATAGGGAACTGATATTCTAATGGAGTACTTTCAACTAGAAATTGGAGTGTTCATATAATATTGAGAAACATTCTATGTGGAAAGGAACCCACTCATATAACAATAAGAAATATCTAGTGAAAAATGAGAGAACTGACATGTAACATTGGGAAACTTCAGATAAAGAATGGAGGACATGGCATAATGTGCATTTTTCAGTGTGTAATTGAGTTACCTATATAGTAATGGGATATTTTCAATAAGGAATAAGGTGCAGGTTTTATCGTTAAGTGAGACTTCATCAAATTTAAAAATAAATGTGGGGAGTGGTTGGGGCTCAAGCAGTTGAGCACCTACCTCCCACATGTGAGTTCCTGGGTTCAGTTACTGGGGCCTTCTAAAGAAGACAAACAAAAAAATAAACAGACAAGGAGGAAACATTGTGGAAAAACAATACGCAGACAATGAGAAAAAACAATGAGCATAAAACAAGCAAAACAACAATCAAGACAACAAGCAAAACAATGAGAAGACAATGAGCAAAACAAACAAGCAGGGATCGGATATTGCTCAAGCAGTTGAGTGCCCACCTCCCACATGGGAGGTCCTGGGTTTGGTTTCTGGTGCCTCCTAAAGAAAAAACAAACAGACAATGAGAAGACCACGAGCAAAAGCAATGAGCAGGCAATTAGTAAAAACAAGCAGCAAAAATACAATGAGCAAAAAAAACCCAATAAGCAAACAGAAGAGGGAGCCATCTCATGGAGGGGGAAATAAATGTACCTCAAATGATACTACCATGAAAGTAAAACAACAATCTACATAGTGGGATAAAAAATTTTGAAACCACATAAACCATAAAGGTTTAATATTCAAAATATGTAAAGAAGTCCTTCAACTTAACAACAAAAAGAAAACCCAATTAAAAATGGTCAAAATAGTTGAATAGACATCTTTGCAAAGATATACAAATGGCCAGAAAGCACACCAAGAGATGCTCAACATCATTATTCCTCATGGAAATGTAAATCAAAGCAACAATAAGATATCATTTTACACCCATTAGAATGGTCGCTATAAAATAAAGAGAGAGAGAATAACAAGTTTTGGAGAGGATGTGAAGAAATAAGAACACTCATTCATTGCTGGTGGCAATGCAAAAATGGTGCAGCCATTGTGGAAGACTGGAGGTTCCTCTGTAAGCTAAGTATACAACTGTCATTTCAGTTGTCAATCCAACAACTCAGTATGTACAAAAAATCATTGAAAGCAGAAACTCAAATAGATATTTGCACACCAATGTTCATAGTGGCATTATTCATTACTGCCAAAAGAAGGAAGCAACCCAAGTTCCCATGAATCAATGAATGTATAATTAAATATGGTATACACATACAAGTGGAATATTATTCAGCTGTGAAAAGTAATGAAGTCCTGATACACGTGACAACAAGGATAAACCTTGAAAACATCAGGTTAAGTGATATATGCCAGACACAAAGGACAAATATAGTATGATCTCACAGATTTGAAACAATTCATATAAGCAGAATTTAGAATATAGGTTACCAAGGGACTGGGTGGGGATAGGGAATGGGAAGTCACGGCTTAAAATGTACAGAGTTCCTATATGAAATGACAGAAATGTTTTGGTAATGTATGGTGGTTATGGTAGCACAACATTGTGAATGTAATATACAGCACTGAAATATATTGCTGAATGTGATTAAAAGGGGAAATGTTTGATTCTATATACAGTAACCAAATAAAAATTTCATAATAATCTATGGAACTATACCAGACAAACTGTGTACCCTAAGTTAAACCATGGACAAGAGTTAATAGCACAATTATAAAGAAAGCGCTATCATCAATCTTAAATACTCCACAACAATGCAAAGTGTTAATAGGGTAGTATATGGAAATCCTGTAATTTATGCATAATTGCTTGGTAAACTAACAACTTATCTAGTATAGAAAAACAAAAAACATTTTGTTGAGAAAATGGGGCACTGTTGCAATATTGAGAAACTTCTGGTGATAGATGAGGACACTGGTTTAGTTTTGGACACTTATGATGTATAATGGGGGCACTAATTATAATATTTGGTAAATTCTTATACAACTTTCAGAAACTCCTGCTGATGAACGAAGGCATTGATATAATATTGTAAATAACTAATGTGGTATCAATACATTGGTATAATATTTGGGGAAAATCTGATGCAATATGTTGAGGTCCTAACTAACCTTCAGTCATATAAATCTGACCTTATTTGGAGATAAAATCTTTGAAGTTATAATTAGCAAAAATGAAGCCAAACTGGATTAGGAAGATGCCTAATCCACACTGACTGGTGTCCTTATAAGAAGGAGAGCAGAGATACAGCAAACACAGAGAGAATGCCACATGATGCCTGAAACTGAGACTGAAGTGCTGCAAGCCAAGGATCACCAAGGATTGGCAGCAAACCACCAGAAGCTAAGAGGAGACAAGACATGATTTTCTCCTACAGGTTACAGAGGAAGCATGGCCCTGCTGGTACTTTGATTTCAGACTTCTAGCATCCAGAAAAATGTGGACAATCTATTTTTGTTTTTTTAATCATCTAGTTTGTGGTACTTTCTTACAACATGCCTAGGAAACTAAGACAAATGGTCATTATTTAGAACTAAATTCATTAAAATTTACTTAGTTATTTTCCTCATATTGTAGTGGAGGTAGTTTTGCTCTTCTTATAATTAGGTATTCATAGAACTTTCCTGTTTTAAAATTGTGTGGGAATCACTCTAGCTATTTCAAAATGAATCTGTGAAGCTTTATGGAATTGATCCTACATTTTATTTTTCCTCTGTCCTGTGTTTTGTGATTAGCATGGAGGACATATGAATTGTGACACCTGCTTTTAAGTGATGTAAAATTCATTTGCAGAGTCAAAAATGAAACAGTGTAAAGCAGTACCTCACAAATGATCAATTGTGTAATTCTGGAATTTGAAGCATTATAAGTCAGATACGGAATGATTGAGTGTGGATTGGAGATACATAAAAATCCATATTGAATAAGACTGCATTAAGCCACATATGGAAGATAATTAAATTCCTGGAAATTCTAGGAAAACTTCTAGTGGGTACCTTGCCTTCTATATGCAAACTCAAACTTAAGGTGGACATTGTTTCATAAGGCACATTTTCATAATGTGACATCTGAAAATTTTCTATGCCTGTGGTCAACATGAGGAAAAAAGGAATTGGGCTAATCCCCATAGACAACCATTGCTCTTCTATTCTGACTAGATAAGATAGTATAAATATCACAATCCCCTCAAAGTTGCTAACACATGCAATCCCCTTTCTCAAAATTTGCCCATAAGACACAGTTATTTGTTTCTAAATAAATTATTTCTGTATCCATCATATTATATCTGACTTAATAGCTCTTCAACTTCAAACTCAAGACTACATGGATGATAACTTTAAACATTATATTTCAGCATTGTAATCTAACAAGCAGGGTATTTCATTAGGAATTGTCTCCCAGAAAGACCTTTAGGCACACCAAATTTTGCTTTTCTTTAAAAGTGACAGAATTAGAAAAGATCTAATTTTTCCTTTTCTTGGTTCTTTTGTTCATTTTTCCATTCATTCACTAATTCATTTCCTCATTTATCAAAATTTTAACCACATGATACATACTACTCTTCTGAATGTTGATATTTCAAAAGTGAATAAGACAATTATTTGGCTCTCAGCATAGATAATTATAAAAGAGGCATGAAACATGGGGAATGTCATCTATGTGCAAAGTATTAAAAATATGTGTGTATGTTTGTGTGAGCATGTATAGATTAGTAAATGGACCTAAAATAGGTAATTAATGATTAAATGTGTGACCCGAGGAAATATAAAAAAGGGTTTAAATTGGCCTTGGATGTTGAAGAAGAAATTGAATGCTCTTTGTAGACAGAAGATGCTGTAGAATAATATAGGAAGAAGAATATGCATAAGCAAAATGAAGGAAATTTTTTGTATACTCCATCATATGTAATTATTGGGGGATCAATAATGTAATGCATGATTGGCTATGATTTGACATAAAGATTTGAAGAATGTCAAAAAAGTCTTACATGCATGTTAGGCAGAACTACAGTTAGTACATGAGTCTTTGGTGGAAATTAGATAAAATGTTCCCTCTGTGTGTGAAAATTTTGAAGAAAAAACAAACAGAGCAAGGGTTTTATAAAATCCTTCCCAGTGCCCTAGTTCAGAGGCATCCACTGCCCTGCAGAGTGAGGAGTGGATTTCAGCCCTTCCCAAACCCCTCCCCAAAGGTCTATGTGCAGGACACACATACTCAAACATAAGTGGTAGTCCTAATAGTAAATCTTTGGATTTCACAACCATGGATTTCTGTTTGTAAAATAAACCTGCACATTCATTAGACTCATTGGAAATGAGCAGTGACTGAATTCTATTCTCTCCAATATTGGAGAATAGCCATCAGCATCTCTGAAGTACTGCATGATTATAAATTTTATACATACAAATATAGACATGCATGCATACATACATGCATGCATACATATATATGTTAATATGTATATTTTTCCATGACTCAGAAGACAGTTCAAAAAATTGCTCTTTAAAAAGTCTCTCGGGAAAATAGTTTTCTATATTTACTAGAGTCTCTGTGGAATAGATTCATTAAAGAGTTTACAATGCAAATTCTGTAGAGAAAAGAAACTTGGCTGTTTTTTCCTAGGCAAAAAGTTTCACTCTGAGGGATCCAGGCTGATTTTAAAGACTTGTTATTCTCAGCAAGATCTTTCAATTGTTTGCTGTGGAATTGTGCTGGGGTTATTTGGAAGTAGCCCTATCTCAGAAGTGATCTGGTATCAGCAGTTCCCATGGAAACCCTCTCCTCTTATCTCTGAAAACCAATTCCAAAAGATTGAAAAATGAAACAAAATCCAAACTCCTCTTGCTTTTTCCTGATCTAAGAAATTTCTGCTGTGCATGGAGATATTTTATAAAGTAAGGTTAAAAATTGTTAAGGAGAAAAGTTGGATGTCTTACAAAAGGAGAATAGAAATATATTGGGAATATATCTTAAATTATACAAAAACTTGAGTCTGAAAAACAAGATGACCTCAACCCACAGTAGATGTCTCAGAATTCTTTGAGGGTTAGCTGTTAGGGAAAGCTGTAAAGTATTGCAAGATCTGATTAATGTATCTGAATATTTATTTTAAATAATCTGTTAAGAAATTATGTTAGTGATTTAATAACAGAATCTCATGTGTTTTTGTTTTGCTTTTAGCTTTTTGACATTATCCCATTACTTGGTGTCTCTAGTAGTCAATCTTCCTCATCAATTTCTTTAAGCTCTGCTCAAAAAGCCTTATGCCTAAAGATTTATTCCATGTGTTCTCCCTTAGTCAATCAATCAATCTTTCTCTCTGTCTGTTCCTCTCCCTCTCTTTCTCTTTCTTTCTCTCCTTTCTCTTGCTTCCCCCTCCCCCCCACCCAGTCCTCCCCTGGCCAACCCCCACTGAGTAACAGTAAGAAGGACATTGAATAAGTCAGTATTAAACAGTAATATAATGATGTTTGAGAGTCCATTCTTCCTTCCATTTTATAGATCCTTAAACTACCTCCATGGTCACAGTCTAAACCCAGATACTTAAGGGAGTTGGTGTAGGATAGGGTATTTAACACTGGAATCTCATTTATGTGAGTAAAATGTTTCTGCTTTCCATTTCTAAAACAAATAAAATAAAATAATACTAACAATGTTTCATGATGTTTTAATATTTTCCTAAGTTGCTGTGGTTTAGTTGTATGTAAACATATCTGGTAAATATTAAAATTTATTAGTTTTCCTACATAATCACATTTATTTTGGCTAATTTAAAATAAACATCATGGTGGTTTTTGAATGTAATTGAAGTATATACATTCATATATTTTGGATGATTATAAGTTTTTATTATTGATTTCAAATCAAGGGATAGAATATGCCTTTTTCTATTGATTCATTTAAAGTTCACTTACACATAGGATTGAATGCATTTTCATAATTTAATGATAAATTAAAATTCATCAACAATATTAACATCATTCTTAGTATAGCTAATTTTATACTCTATTGATCAGAAAACATGGAGACAGTGTTTCAGGTTATTTCATTATGTCATTATTCTTTACTACTCCAAGAATTTCTTTAATACACTTTGATGATCATTATGTAATCTTACTTGTCTCATAAATTCATAAATATTTGGGTATCCATTGGGAATTTATTATTCTATATTATCAACTTAGCAATCTCTTCTTTTGTTGTTGACTTTCTTTAGTTTGAATTGAAATTTGATTCATATTTTTATTGTGATACCTGCATTTACTCTTAGAATTTTTAGAATTCCCATAGTTATGCTATTTTTAAAATATGTTCATCCATTATCTTTATGTTCCTTTCTTACAAAATGAGTACATTTGACTTTTTTTTTTTGTTCCTGTTTTTATTTTGCCAGATACACTATGTGAGCTTAATCTATTTATGTATTTTGATACACTTTTTGTGTTGGTTGTTTATTGTGTCCATCTTTATCTTTGAAAAGTTTCTTTGTTCTTTACTTTCATTTTTCCTTTTTATTTTCACAGAAATTTGCTTATTTTTCTTCCCAAGTTGTCTTTGGTTTGAGGATCTCCTTTGAAAATTATACTTCCTATCAAAATGGCAGAATATTTGTGTTTTCATTTAAGATGTCAATTTTTAGTGCTATCTTCAAATTTGAAATTTCCTCTGTCCACTAATACTATCGATTTATTTTAATTATTAAGCATGAGATCTATATTTATGTGAAAATGTTTTCTCAAACATTTCCGGCTAATACCAATACTGCTACACATATTTTTGGAGGCATTCCAAAACCATAATCAAAATTGATTCATTAAAATCAATTGTAACAAATGTACCACACAAATGAAGAATGTTGTTAATGTGGGAAAGTGTGGGAGGGAGAGGGGGTGGGGCATATGGGAATCACCTATATTTTTTAGGTAGCATTTATGTAATCTAAAGCTTCTTTAAAAATAAAAATGTGATTCATTAGTTTTAAAAATTTCTCCTGAAAATTCTCAAAATTATAAAAATTTAATAGTCTAGCAATATGTTTCCTTAAGTTTCCATTCATTTACCATTTAAAAGATCTCCATTAATAGATAAAATTCCACTGAGTACTAGAAGACTCAGTTATGAAATACAGATTTGGAGTCAGAAAAAAAAACTGTTATGGAACTCAATTTTTATATATTCTAATTTTTAAGAACATAGATTTTCATATACATTTTTTCTGGAAGTTATACAAATATTAAGCTCAGCTGTATTTAATTTCAATCATGTAGCTAAGTTTTCATAGAAATGAAATAATAAATAAAATTACCCAAATCCTTTTATCTTAGAAGATTATGTTTAATGTTTGCATTTTTTCTTTTCCTTGGCTCTCTTAGGAGAAGAAATTCCCCACCCAGCATGGAAAAAGGCAATTGGACCATGGTGACAGAGATTATTCTTATTGGGATACCCACTACCAAAGCCATGGGGAGCCTCCTGTTTTTCATATTTTTATTGGCTTATTTGGTGACTATCCTTGGAAACACCCTCATCATTACCCTGATTCTTGTGGATTATAGGCTCCATTCACCCATGTATTTCTTTCTTAGCAATCTCTCTTTCAGCGAAATATTGACTACCACATGTGTTGTTCCCAAGATGCTGGCAGGTTTTCTGTTAGAGAAGAAGATCATCTCATTTAATGAATGCTTTACTCAACTTTATTTCTACTTCCTTTCTGGATGCACTGAGTTTATTCTTTTTGCAGTCATGTCCTATGACCGTTATGTGGCCATTTGCAGCCCTCTTCAGTACCCTTTGATTATGACCAGCTCACTCTGTGTCCGTCTTGTAATACTCTCCTGGATAGGCAGCTTTCTCCTTATTCTCCCATCTATCATCATCAAGGCAGGGCTGCCATATTGTGGCCCCAATAAAATCGATCACTTTTTTTGTGACAGTGCCCCCTTCCTTCACTTGGCCTGTGCTGACATTCATGCCATTGAGCTATTGGACTTCCTCAGCTCCCTGGTCCTACTCATCAGCACCCTTTCACTGACAGTGGTCTCCTATGCCTACATTATCTCCACTATTCTGAAGATTCCCTCAGGCACAGGACAACGCAAAGCCTTTGCCACTTGTGCCTCTCATTTCACTGTGGTCTCCATGGGCTATGGGATCTCCATCTTTGTCTATGTCCGTCCCTCACAGAAGAGCAGCCTGCACCTAAACAAGATCCTTTTTATCCTTTCCAGTGTCATTACACCTCTCCTGAATCCCTTCATCTTCAGTCTACGGAATGAATCCATGAAAGATGCACTGAAGGACACTTTGGCCAAGGGGCAGGACTTCATCAAGAGGATGAAGTCCAAGTGAAGGGAACTTTGACAATTATTCCCAACCTGGGAATTCTCAGCCTTTTAGAGATTGAGTTCAGAAACTGATACAATAAATGGGGTGTATATCTATGCTAAGTCTTCATATTATACCTTATAATAACATAGCCAAACTGGATTTTGTATATCTTATTTTTAAGATTCATGAATAACATTAAAAAGAGTAATTTAGTGGTTTCAATTTTGACACTTTTACTATTAGATATAGATAATTGATACGGTAGTGATGTTGTGAGTTAAGGTCAAAATAATAGTAGAATGATAATGATGACCGCTACATGTGTACAGTATTGGTTGAGTTGAAATGTACCAAATTCATAAAGAAGAAACAGTTCTACTCTGTGTTCTCATAAGAAGCATACCCATATGTACATACACACTCATACACACACACTCACACAATGAAATGAACTCACTCAATAAATTTGAGGTTTTAAAATTGCAGCTGTAACATAGTTCAACTAATATTAAAGTCATTGTTTTTCATTATTAATTTTAATTATATATTTATGAATCACACTTTTCCATAGATTTTGCCCTTTAACATTTGCATTTCCCCTTTATATCAA
>JAQZBX010094501.1:0-12028 GCA_029593785.1 Cabassous unicinctus | reverse complement strand
GAGCAACAAGTTGATCACATAGCCTTCCCTAATCCATGGGGGATAGGTGTGCCCATCTCAGACCTATGGGGCATTGACTTCAACATCCCTAATCCTTGAGAAATGTGCTGCACTCTCTCTGTACCCTGGCACAGGAAAACTCTCCCCAAACATTGGGCAGGAACATCCACCCTATTCAACTGCTGGGGCAAACTCACCGTCTCTGTACACATGGGTGGGGTTCCTCTCTTGGCCCAAGGCAATATCTTAATTCCAGATATCAGCTTCCATGGTTTTCTTCTTAAAGCTCTTTCTCCTTCATTCTTTCCTTTCCATGTCCCTTTTAGTCCAAGTTGACAGTGGTTTTGATCATAGAGTGCTCTCAAAAAGCTTGCTAGTTTTGCATGCAAGAAGCAGGCGTCCAAGCCATCAGACAGTAAGACTTTCCACAAGTCTTCCCTAGATAACTGCATCTTCCATGCTGATTTTCATGTTTCAAGTTTAGTTAAGTCCTCAAATTGGGCACTATCTTCTGGGAGCTTGACTTCCAGAGGCTTGGAATTTCCAGAATCAGTTTCTGTTTTCGTTGTGCCCGATAGTTCAGTCCTCACCGTATCTCTCTTCTAGCATTTTGCTATAAACTACAAGGGGAAGCCAAGCCACATTCTCCAAGTTTTCTTTGGAAAGTTCTTCAGTTAAATGCCCAGGCTCACCATTTTCAAATTCTGCCTTCCATAAAACACTGGGAGTTAATCTTGCTACGTTCTTCGCAACCTTAAAACACAGATCGCCTTTCCTCCAGTTTCCAATAATAGTTTCATCATTTACTTCTGAGGCATCACAAAAATTCTCTTTAGTGTCCATCATACAATTATTTCCTCCCAAGGCATGACCAAAAATAACTTCAGGCTCCATTTTGCTACCAACAGTCTCTGCAAAGCAACCTAGGCCTTTTCCATCAAGCATCTCACAATCCCTCCAAAAAATACACCTTACCCATTTATAAAACCATTACAGCATTTTGGTAATTGCAAAGGAATGACCCCACTCCCAGTACCAAATTCTATATTAGACAATAAAAGGGGTGCTGATGCAAAATACCAGAAATCTACTGGCTTTTATAAAGGGTATTTATTTGGGGTAGTAGCTTACAGTTACCAGGCCATAAAGAATAAATTACTTCCCTCATCAGTCAATTGCCCCATGTTGGAGCAAGAAAGCTGCTGACGTTCAGCAATCCTCTTCCTCTTAAGGCTCCATTGTCCAGCACTCTATGCTCTGTCTCTCTTCCCAGGGCTCTGTTTCTCTCCAGGCTCAGTTGTAGTCTATCAGGCAAATGGCTCATCTCTTTTTCCCAAGGCCTTCTCTCCTTTATCATAACCAAGCTCCTCTGTGTGAGAATTTACCAGGGCTCCAGCTCAAAAACTCCAGCATGAAAACTCCACCACTGTCCTTTGCCATGTCTTTTATCTGTGAGTCCCCACCCACCAAGGGCCTGGGATTCAACACCCTACTAACATGGTCCAATCAAATCCCTAATCATAATTTAATTAAGTAAAAGTAAAACCTCTGAATCCAATACACTCTAATATGCCCAGAGGAAAAGACCAGTTTACAAACAAAATCCAATATTTCTTTTTGGAATTCATCAATAATATCACACTGCTACAATGTGGTTTCAAAATAATTTCTCCCAATGTGTAGGTTGTCTTTTCTTTTCAGGCTAAAATCCTTTGAGATGCAAAAGTTTTTAAGCCTGAGGAGATCCCACCATTTATCTTTTTTCTTTTATTTATTTTTATTTTTTTCTTTTGCTTGTGTTTTGAGTATAGAAGTGAATAAACTATTTCCTAACAAAACTTCCTGAAGTTGCTTCCCTGTGTTTTCTTCTAAGAGCTATATAATTCTGGTTCTTATATTTTGATCTTTGTTCCATTTTGATTTGATTGCTGTATATGGTGAGAAGTAGGGAAGAACCTTCATTCATTTGTACATTGACATCGAGTTTTCCCAAGACCATTTTTGGGGAAACTATTATATTCCCAGTGAGTGAACCATCTGTTGGTCATAAATATGAGGGCTGATATCTGAACTCTCAATTCAAATTCAGTGTTCATTATGTCTCTCCTTATGCCAGTACCATGCTGTTTTGATTAATATGGTTGTGTAATAATTTTTAAGATTGGGAATGTGAGTGAAGCAACTTCATTTTTCTTTTTCAAGATGTTTTGGACTATTGAGAAATCTTACCATTCCATACAAATTTGATGATTGTCTTTTCCATTTCAGCAAAGAAAGTTGTTGGAATTTTTATTGGGATTGCACTGAATCCATAAATCACTTTAGGTGAATTGTTTAAAAATGTTCCAGGGTTGAATGTGATGTCCCATCAAGAGCTATCTACTTTTTTAAATGTAGGAATTATTAAGAGGAATTTTATTTCTACTAGCAAAGCATACATATTTTTCATAACACAAAAGGACAAGAATTAAAACAATATTGGTTATTTCTTAAATTGACCTTACTGATTTAAATGTATGAAAATTTTCTGGATAAATAAATTCAGTTGCTCAGAAAATCTGAAGAGATGCAAATGAAAACAATATATTGTCATGCCTAGCCTACAAAGAATATGAATATAAATCAACTCTAAATTTCTTTAAATATTATTCCAGTGTGAACAAAACTTATTATTACAGGATGAAATATTATAATATTATAATGCTAAGGACATGATGGATATAAAACAGTATATGTCATGTAATGTACTTTTATTTCCATTACATATATAAAAAGTCTGGATTCAGCATTTTGTCATTGAATTGAGACAGGTTGTTTGTGTAAGTTCAATTAAAGACAGGATTCAAAGAAATCTTTCTTTCTAGCTAGGGACTTTTCATTTATTTCTGCCTTACAAAGCTGAGCAAAGTACTCAAGTCCTGAAATCTCATTTATTTGAGTCTAAAATCTCTGACAAAAACAAATAATGAATGAAATGACATACTATTTTTATTAGGGTTTGCTAAGAAACTTCACAAATATTAGTAAGTTCTTATCAAATTAATCCTACCAGCAACATTAGTTTTAGATATGTCCATGGTGCTCTCCAGCACTTTACAGAAAATAAAATGGAAGTAGGGAGCTGATATATTCTTTTACAAAGGCTTTTAGAAACAACAATTACTATTTGATCCCGCAAACCCACTTCCAACTACAAACACAAAAGTTTTGAAAGCAAGGACTTGAAGAAATATTTGCACACCGATGTTTGTTCATAGCAGCATTATTCACAAATGCCAAAAGCAATACAAGTGTCCAACAACATATGAATGGGTAAATAACATGTAGTAATTTCTTCTTTACAAGGGAAATCAGAAAATAAGAGATGAATGAAAATCAAGACACAACATATTTGTGCACCAATTTTCATAGCAGAATTATTCACAGTTGATAATAGATGAAAAAAAAAAACACCTCAAGTGTCCATCAACCAATGAATGGATTAAAAAATGTGGTATATACGTACAATGCAATACAATACAGTTTTAAGAATAAATGAATTATGGAGAGGATGTAGCTCAAGCGGTTTAGCACCTTCTGCCCACTTGGGAGCTCCCTGGTTCAGTCCCCAGTGCCTCCTAAAAATAACAACTAAAAATAACCAATACCAAGCAAACAAAAGAACAAAGCAACTCAGTGGAGCCTATGTGGCTGAGTGGTTGAGATCCAGCTTCCCACAAACAAGGTACAGGATTCCATCCCTGGCCCAATACCTTAAAAAAAAATAATTAATGAATTGGTTAAGTATATGACAACAGGAATGAACCTTGAAGACATTATGTTGAGTAAAATAAACCAGATACCAAAGAAGAAATATCCTATAGTACCAGTAATATGAAATAAATACAATGAGTAAACTTATGGAGCTCAAAATCTAGAGTATAAGTTACTAGGAGATAAAATGAGGGTTGTGAAGGGGGAGCTGATGCTTAATATATGTAGAATATTTAATAAGGTTGCCTTTAAAGGTGTGCAAATATATAGAGTAGATGGTAGGACATTATACTGTGTATAACTATCATTGCTGATTTATCAATGTGATTGTGGCTGAAAGGGTAGGCTAGGAACATAAATGTCAGCTAAAAGAATGAAATAAACTAGGTCCTTATAACATAGTGAATCCAGTGGTAGATAAGGATTGTGGTTAATAGTACATATACAAGAATAATCCTTTATGAAGTAGAACACACGTTTGTCTGTATTACATGTTATTAGGAATATGGTGATACACTGGAAAATGGAACTAATGTAACTTATGGACCATAATTAATGGTAACATTTTAATATACATGCATTAGTGGTAAAGATGTCAAGGGTTAACAATAGGGGAGTATACAGAGTATGGGATTTTTCTTTTTCGAGTGATAAAAGCATTCTAGAAATGCCAGCAAACTCTGTGGTGACACGAGTATCCACTTTGGATGGATTATTCAAAGCATGGGACTGCATAACACAGAGAACTCCATGGTGGATGATGAAATGTGGTTAACTGTACAAATATGAGGACCTTCTCTCATGAAGTATAACAAATGTACAAGACATGGTTTTAATTGTAGGGTAGTTTATGGAAAAATACATCAAATATAAGCTATAAACTATAAGTAGTAGTAATGTTTGTTGATGTTCTTTCATCATTTGTAACAAATGTTGCATTACAAGCAAAGTGCTGGTGGTGTGGTGATGAATGGGCATCCTGTATGTTATGCATAATTGTAAGCTTACAACTTTTCTAATTAAATAATAATAAAATAATATTATTATAAAGCCCTAGTAATAAAAAACAGTATGGTACTGGCACAAGGGCAGACATATAGATTAATGGAATTGAATTGAAACCTTAGAAATCCAACCTCACTTTTATGGCAACTGATTTTTGACAAGGGGGCAAAGACCACTCAACTGGTATAGAAATGTACCTTCAACAAATGGTGGCCTTTACAGAAAAAAAGAAATATCCTTACCTGGGATAAGACTTTATAAGAATATCAAGTCAAAATGGATTAAAAACCTAAATATAAATATACATACAATGGACTCTTAATTCAGCTGTAAGAAGCAATGAACTCCTGATACATGTGACAACAGGGATGATCATGGAAGACATCATGTTGAATGAAATAAGCCAAATGCAATAGGACAAATATTGTATGATCTCATTGATTTTAACCATTAGAATAAGCAATCTCATAGAGACAGAATATAGCATATAGGTTATTAGGTGATACAGTGGGGATAGGAAAGGTGACATTAAGGCTTAAAATATACAAGGTACTTATTTGGAATGACAGGAAATGTTTTGATAATGGATGGTGATGGCAGTAGCACAACATTGTGAAAGTAATTACCAGCACTGAAATATATATCTGAATTTGATTAAAAGAGGAAATGTTAGACTGTAAGTATGGTAACAGAATAAAAAATTTTAAAAATCCATGGAACTACACTACACAGTGAACCCTTAATTAAACATGGGCTATAGTTAATACTAGAATTATAAAAATGTGCTATCATCAATTTTAACAAATGTTCTATTCCAATGCAAGGCATTAATATTAGGTTGGTACATGGAGATCTTGTATTTTACGCATGATTGTTCTGTAAACACATTTCTCTAATAAAGAAAAAAATGGAAAAAAAATTGTAAAAAAATCCTAAAATCTTATATACTAACGTAAAAATTGAGTTTCACATAAATTAGTATTTTAGAGAACTAGTGACCTCCACATGAGAATGAAAGTTTCCCAAAAATTAAAAACTTTTCTGATAGGAGTGCTGGTGATATTAACAAATTTGAATTATTTTGGTATTATATAATGAAGTATATCATATTTGGATGATGTGAAACACTCTGTGAACCAATATTTTCAAGATGAAACTTTATGTATGAAATGATGCATGTGTAAAGGACCCATGCAAATGCCTATATATATCAATGCATTTAAATGCAACAGAATATGAAAAGTTCATTTTATGATTTCTGATTACAAATTGAAAGATTTTAAAAAACCACCATTTGTTGAATTTTGGTTTACAATCCCAAAAGAATAATATAATTTATCTGAAAGTGCTACTGATATTCTCCTTTCCTTTAGGAACCATTTTTTGTAAAGATTCCTGTATTAGCCAAAGGGGTGCTGATACAAAATACCAGAAATCTGTTCACTTTTATAAAGGGTATTTATTTGAGGTAGAAGCTTACAGTCACAAGACCATAAAGAGTAATTCACTTCACCGACCAAAGTATTTTGCCACCTGTTAGAGCAAGATGGCTGCTGGTCTCCGCGAGGGTTCAGCCTCCATCTTCCTCTTAAGGCTCTATGGTCCCAGTTCCTTCAGGCTCTGTCTCTCTCCCTGGGGCTTCATTCTTTCCTGGCTCAGCTGCTCTGGTCTCTCCACAAGGCCAGCTGTAGACTATCAGGTCAAAAGCTTGTCTCTTTTCCTGGGCCTCTGCTGTGTCAAACAAACCTTCTTTCCCTCCTCCACATATCTGCTTCTCTGTGTATTTACTTCCCAGAGCTCCAGCATTAAAACTCCCAACTCCCTTCTCTGTGGGGCTGTTTCTCTGTGAGTCCCCACCCACCAAGGGGTAGGGGCTCAATGTCCTACTTGACATGGCCCAATCAAAGCCTTAATCTTTTAATCAAGTAAAACAAACCTCTGAATCCAATATAATATAATTTGCCCAGAGGAACAGAGGCATTTACAAACATAATTCAATATCTATTTTTGGAATTCATGAATAATATCAAAGTGCTACAATTCCTTTTGTGTGAAGCCATATTTTCTTCATATTCTTCAACTAAAAAATCATGTTGCAAAAGTTTGAAAGAAAAAAAATGATTTGAGAATTCAGATGTGTTCTATTAATCCAGACATTAAAGAGAATTTCAAAATGTAAAAGAGGATTTCTCTTTCAAAATATTTGACTGTTTATCTCCACTCACCAAACTTCCCAGCTGAATTTTATAACTATGTTGTTATCCTGTAGTGGTAAGGAAAGACTTCTATTTTTGAGCCTTCATTTTCAAGATTTCCTTGGAGCTTCTTAGCCTCTCCCAAATTACACTTCTTTCCAGATTGGCAGTCATTAATGAAAATTTCAGAATAGCTGTCAATTGTCTCCTTTACTAAGAATGTCTTTTGATGGGTAAAAATTGGCAGTCTAAATGCAGCCTAACCTTATTGCTCACACCCCATGTGGGAGGGGCTATTCAATCCAGTTTCAGTGAATAAGTTTCACTCTGTGCTAAACCCCTTTTTAAAAAATTTCTTTACCTTTTAAAATTTATTCTTGAATGTAGCCTTTACTTACTTATTTATTTTCAGTTTATTAGCTGCTGGTCAATTATTTGTTTTTAATTTTTTGGTTAAATTGAAACTGCATATGAATTTCTGCAATGCCTTAATTTTAGTCCAAAATCTTCAGAAACTGTGTTTTTTAGGAATAACATAGTTTTAAGGGTTTTCTATATGTAAATAAATTACATTTACAATGTTATACAAATTAAGAATGTATTGAATCTCCTCTGAATTCAAAAACATAATTTAATGTTTCTTCTAAGTTTAACAAAAAAAATTTTTTTTTCAAAGAAACATCACTAAATTTTAATTAATCTCAAGTATATAGGGAAGGATGCTTACCAAGCAGCAGTTGAAGGAAAGCTGGCCTCTTGAGGTTGACCTTGACAGTTAACCAGGGCTCATGAGAGGTAAGACCCATACGTGTCCATTCTAAAGAAAAAACATGTTCATAAAGAATCCAGAAGTAGACTGTTTATTAAAAGTGTATCTAACTGAGAAGAGACTACATGAATTTTATTGGTGAAGGAAGTGGCAGGATCACAACTTTTGCCAGTCATTTAAATATTTCAAAAGATATATTTATGTTAGGGAAGATCATTTATCTCACCTTTCAGGTATGTTTGTATATTATATTTGATTTGTTTCTTTGGTATTACCAATGAATAATTCCCTGAAACAGTACTGATATGCCTCAGTCAATTGCATACTTAGTTAAAAGTTCCTCATTTGACATTTTAACTCATAAAGTAGGTTGGATTTTTTCTGATTTAAATGTTATTCATATTTTAAAATGGTACCTGAAGATCTGTCTGTGAATACACAGTTTGACTGAAAAGATTGGAAATGTATTGATACCAAAATTCCCTGAAATTAAAGTACTGGAAGAAAAAAGATTGAGATATTTCTAGAACTAGCTTGTAAATGAGAGCTAAGAAATTTACAGGCAAATGAAAGCTATGATAGAATTTCTTGGAAATCTATGTAAATAAAAATAGTCATTTAAATATCCAATAAATGTAAAGATTTCCAATATACTTTTTACAATGAACAATTTCTGATATTTGCTTGATTTTTACAATGCAGCATTGCTCTATGCTGATCATTTTAATGTGATAGTGTTTATAACTTTTTAACAATAAGCAAGGAATTAGCAACCATACACTTTATGTTATTGTCCACATTTTAAAATTGTGAAGTAAATACTTTCTAAATATCCAAGAGGGAGAAGCGGCAAGATGGCATCAGTTTAAGTGGGCAGTCACCATCTCTCTCAGAAAAAAAGGCTGAGTGGGGCAAGATCCTGCCCTAGTGA
This sequence comes from Cabassous unicinctus, assembly GCA_029593785.1. Taxonomy (NCBI): domain Eukaryota; kingdom Metazoa; phylum Chordata; class Mammalia; order Cingulata; family Chlamyphoridae; genus Cabassous; species Cabassous unicinctus. The sequence continues at coordinate 3,375 of JAQZBX010094501.1, read as the reverse complement.
GCTGTTTTGAGAACCCCCATAGCAGGAGGATTCAGGGCATCAATCTGAAGGGAGCTAGACAGATAAATTGCTCAAGGTAAAACTGTGAGTTTCTTGCCCCATGGCTGGAAACTGCAGATGGCTAATCCCCACCCAGAAGGCAAAAATCTGCTGTGAGCTCTGACTCCCACTGGCCACCCAGTGGGAGGGAGAATTCTCTGAAAGTGGGAGGGTTCTGGTGAAGTGTAGAGAGTTTTCTGTTCGGTTGGTTTGGTTGCCTGGACCTCCTTTGAGCTTTGAGGAACATACCAGCAGCAGGCTCAAGGTAGCACCAGGAAGAGGGAAGAGGTGAATCTGCTGAGGAAGCTTGATTTACCTAACTTCCCTGGGATAGAGGAACTTGGCCTGAGAAGCGGTGAAGTCAGGCAATTGACTAGTCCTGTGCTAAAAACTATCAAAATTTCAACTCCCTTAAGGGAGGTGGGCAGTAGGAAGTGCTTAATAAGCTTTGAAGAGCCTATTTAGGGTCCCCTTGGAGGAGGGGGTGGTCTGGAAGAGGGTTGAGAGTCATTTCTTTCACGTGAATTTGGATACTAGGGTCCCATTTGAATTTCAGAAGGGAACTCAACCTGACCCAGAGAGGTGAAGGCAGGGAGCTGCTCACACAGGCTATTGCTTCCTGCTGCCCTGGTAGAGAAAACAATAAGAATAGAAAAAGGGCATAGACAGACAGGCTACTAATCAGCAGGAATCTACCCAACTGCAAAGAGTCGAACATGCTGAGGGAAAGTGACTGGATAGCTTTCTTAAGAGTTGACAGACCCAAAGAGAAAGTTTAGCTCAGTGGAGGAGTTCCTGCCTTGAATATACAAGGTCCCTAGTTCAAATCTTGGCTCTTCTTGGAGCAGTGATCCACCAGGATATCAAACATCCAGCTGATACTTTAGGAGATAAAGGGAGAACATACACATTACTTTTGTATTAGCTACTCTTGGGTCTCTTGCTTTTATTAAAAAGGATTACTTAAAAAAATTTTTTTAGCTTAGTTTACTCACTAAAACCCACTTCAAAACATGCACAGGGCAGGCTGCAGGGGAATTAATTGATGGACACATGCAGCCTGAGATGCAGGAAGGCTGTTTTTCCTTAGTTTGTTTTTGACTGTTTGCTTCTGTGTTTGTTTTTTTCTTTCCTCTTTTTCCTCCCCCCTTTTTTTCTTTCTTTCTTTTTTTTTAATTAGGTGCTGCTGTTGTTTCTTCTTTGCTGTGTTTCCTCTTCCTTGATTCCCCCTTTTCAGTGTATACTGATTATGGCTACCAACACTATCTCTTTTCCTTCCTTCCTCTTTCTGTCTTCTGCTTTCTGTTGTTCTTACATTCCACCTCTCTTTGTTTAGTCCTCAATTTTTCTGGTTTTTATTTCTATCTCATCTGTCCTGTTTTCTTTCTTTATTACCTTTTTTTCTTTTCTGCTCTGTTTCCCTCTTTCCTCATCATTCTGGCATTTTAATTCATTTTATATATTTTTCTATTTTGGTTTCCCATTTCATTGTTGGCACTCCACTTTTTTTATTCCTGTTATTCTGCACTGCTTATATGACTTAAATATTCCTTTTCCAAGGTCTTATATGGTTCCTCTTCTAACTTTTACTATTATTATTACTATTATCCTTCTTATTTTCTTACCTCTTTTGCTTTGTCTGGCCCCAATCTTTTTCCATCAAGGGAACATAGGAAACATCAAGGAAATAGAATAAGAGGAACAAAGTGTCAAAGAGAAAACTTAACACACACAGAAAAACAGCAACTCAATAAAGCCCTAAAGCAGAGGGAGAAACTAATCAACTGAATAAACCCATCAAGATAAAAAGATGACCAAAGAGCAACAAAAATTGCAAACCATACTAAGAAACAGACCCAGTCCAATGAGCAAACTAATAACCAGGAAGAGATGCAGAATATCGAATAACTAATCAAATGTGTCCAAACAAATATGGAGCAACTTATTGAAGTGAAAGAAGAGATTAAGGATAATAAGAAAACATTGGGAGAACATACTGAAGAAATTGTAACCATACATAAAAAGATAACAGATATGATGGTGATGAATGGCATAATACATGAAATCAGAAATACACTGGAAGCACATAACAGCAGATTTGAATAGGCAGAGGAAACAATTAGCAATATGGAAGACATTACATCTGGAATCAAACAGATAATAGAATAGATAGATTAAAAAGAAAGAAAAAATCCATCAGGGACTTAGGGATTTGAACAACAACACAAAACACACAACATACACATTATCGACATTCCAGAGGGAGAAGAGAAGGGAATGGGGACAACAGAAGTGTTGGGGGAATTAATGGCTGAAAACTTCCCAACCCTATTGAAGAAGATGAATGTACATGTCCAGTAAGCACCGCACACCCTAAACAGTATAAATCCTAACAGGCGTACTCTAAGACATATACTTGTCAAATGTTCCAGTACTTAAGATGAAGAGAAAATACTGAAAGGAGTAAGAGAAAAGAGAAACATCATAATCAAGGTAAGCTCAATAAGATTAGGTGCTGATTTCTCATCTGAAACCAGTGAGGCAAGAAGGCAGTGGTATGACATAGTTAATGTACTAAAAGAAAAAAAATCCAGCCAAGAATTCATTCTCCAGTAGAGCTGGCATTAAAAAATGATGGAGAGTTCAAAATAGTCACAGATAAACAGAAATTAAGAGAGTATGCCAATAAGAAACCTGCCCTTCAAGAAATACTAAAGGGAGTTCTGCAGGTTGAATGGAAAAATCAGGAGAGAGAGAGTTGGAGGAGAGTGTAAGAACAACTAAAAAGACAAAAAGAAATAAAAACAACATATGACATACATAAATCCAAAGGAAATGTGACTAATGTAATTAATTCCTTAAGAGAAATAATACTGAATGTTACTGGCTTAAACTCATCAGGCAAGAGACATAGATTGGAAGAATTGATAAGCAAGTATGACCCATCTATATGTTGTCTACAAGAAGCCCACCTTAAACCCAGGGACACAAGGAGGCTGAAAGTGAATGGCTGGACAACAATCTTACAAGCAAACAATAACCAAAAAAGGGCAGGAGTAGCTATACTAATATTGGACAAAATAGACTTCAAATGCAAAACTATTGTAAGAAACAACGATGGGCACTATATGTTACTAGAAGGGGTAATCTTTCAAGAAGAAAGAACAATCATAAACATTTATGCTTCTAACCAGGGTGCCTCAAAATACATGAGGTAAACACTGGAGGAACTAAGTGTAGAAATAGATGCATCTACAATGATAGTGGGGGACTTTAATACACCATTATCACCATTAGACAGAACATCTCAACAGAGATTCAATAAAGAATCAAAGA
>JAQZBX010094500.1:0-12022 GCA_029593785.1 Cabassous unicinctus | reverse complement strand
GAGGCTTTTGATGACTAGTTCAATCTCAATACTTGTGATTGGTCTGTTGAGTTCTTTGATTTCTTCTTTCATCAATGGAGGTTGCTTGTATGTTTCTAGAAATTTGTCCATATCATCTAAATTGTCCAAATTGTTGGAAAAAGTAACTCTATGATATTATTTCTGTGGTTCAATGATGATATCCTCTCTCTGATTTATTATTTTATTTATGTGTATCTTCTATCTTTTTTTCTTTGTTAGTCTAGCTAAGGGTTTTTCATTTTTATTCATCTTCTCCAAGAACCAGCTTTTGGTTTGGTTAATTCTTTCTAATATTTCTTTCATTCTCAAGTTTTATTCTTTTATTCTCAAGTTCAAATAATCTTTATTTCCTTCCTCCTGCTTGGTTTGGGATTGGTTTATTGTTTAATTTCTAGTTCCTTCAGTTGTGCAATTACATCTTTGATTTTAGCTCTTTCTGCTTTTTAAATGTAAGGATTTAAGTCTATAAATTTCTCTCTCAGCACTGACATAGCTGCATCTCATAAATTTTCATACGTTGCCTTCTCATTTTTATTTGCTTCAAGGTAGTTACTGAATTCTATGGCAATTTCTTCCTTGGCCTACTGATAGTTAGAGTTTTTTTGTTTAACTTACATACATTTGTGTCTATTGAAGTTCTCCTTCCTTTATTGATTTGTTGCTTCTTTCTGTTGTGGTCAGAGAAAGGGCTTTGTATAATTGCTCTCTTTCTCAATTCATTGAGATTTTTTCTATAACCCAGCCTGTGGTCTGTCCTGGAGAATGTTGCTAGAGCACTCAAGAAGAATGAATATCTTGGTCCTTTTGAGTAGAATGTTCTATATAAGTCCATTATATCTACTTCTGCTAATGAAGTATTCAGTGTCTCTTTTGAGCCTCTGTTGAGATGTTCTGTCTAATGGAGATAATGGTGTATTGAAGTCTTCCCACTATGATTGTATTCTCCCCTCAATTTTGCCAGTGTTTGCCTCATGTATTTTGGAGCGTCCTGTTAGATGCATAGATAGTTATGATTGTTCTTTCTTCTTCATAGAATGACCCTTTTATTAATATATGTCTTTTTCTTTTTCAACAGTTTTGCATTCAAAGTCTACTTTGTCTGATATTATTATAGCTATCTCTGCACTTTTTTGATCACTGTTTGCATGGAAAAACATTTTCCGCCTTTTCACTTGCAAGGTATTTGTGTCCTTGGTTCTAAGGTGAGTCTCTTAAAGATAGCATATAGTTGGATCCTATTTTTTATCCATTCTGTCAATCTGTGCCTCCTAATTGGGGAGTTTAATCTATTAACATTTAATGTTAGTATTATAAAGGCAGTATTTTCTTCAAGAACTTTTTCTTTAGGGTTTTATTTGTCATTCCTTAAGTTTTTTCCCTCTTTTTACCATTTTAGTTACAATAACCTTCATTTCTACTCTTTTCTTCAAACCACTCTCTCCTGTCTTTTCCCTTCAACCTGAATTCCATTTAGTATTTATTGAAGGGCAGGACTCTTTCTGACAAATTATCTCAATTTCTGTATATCTGAATATTTTGATCTCTTCCTCATTATTTAAAGACAATTTTGCTGGATAAAGAATTCTTAGCTGGCAGTTTTTCTGTTTCAGTACTTAAATGTGTCAACCGTTGCTTTTTTCCCTCCATGGCTTCAAATGAGAAATAAGCACTTAATCTCATTGCATATCCTTTGTATTTGATGGGTGGCGTTTCAATTTATGCTTTCAGGACTCCCTCTTTATCTTTGGTATTTGGCAATCTCATTAGTATATGTCTCTGAGAAGTTCTGCTAGAATTTATTCTGTTTGGAGTACACTGCCCTTCCTGGACGTGTACGTCTATGAACCTCATAAGAGTTGGGAAATTTTTCAGCCATCATTGTCTCACACTCTCCTTCTGCCCCATTTCATTTCCCTTCTCTTCTCCCTCTGGAACACCCATAATGTGCATGTTTGTGCATTACATACTGTTATTCAATTCCCTGAGACCCTGCTCAATTATTGCATTTTTTCTCTATTTATTATTCTATCTGCATAATTTTGTAAGTTCTGTCTTTTAATTCACTAATACTTTCCACAGCCTGTTCACATCTGCTGTTGTGTGTTTCTGTTGTATGTTTCATCTCTTCCATAGTGCACCTCATTAACATAAGATCTGTTATTTTTCTATGTATATTTATAATTTCTTCTGTATGTACACCCAGTGTCTTCTTAATGTCCATTATCTCTTCCTTCATTTCCTTGAATTGATTTAAGTGATTTTAGAGGACATCTTAGTTATTCCAAACACTGTGCTTTCTCTGTCTTTTCACTTTGTTCTTTTTACTTTCCCACATCTTCCTTTTTCTTAGTAATTTTTTGCTGACATCTAGACATCTGTTTATTTTGATGAGTTTACTCTTTTGGTCAGTTTCTCTCTTGACTATTGTTTGTTGTTGCTGTTTGGATTTGTTATAACATTATTCTTTGTCGTTTGTCCTAGCTTATTTGAACTTTTTAGTATTGCCTGTGTTTAACTGGTATAAACCACACCAGGGACTCATGAATGTGGCACAAATAGTCCAAAAAGTCAATTCCTCTACATTGGCCTCTCTCAGTCTCCATGTCTTGATCCTTCCTGGATCTTGTACTGTGGTTCCCTGGCTCCAGAATCTGAGTACAGCTGATTCTCTTCTCCCAGTGTCTGCCTGCACCTACCTATGACACTGAGTCTTCCCTTACAAGCTACCCAGGCTCTTTTTCGTGCTCCCAACAAGGCCACCTGGATTCCCTTGCCACATGACCTGGGATGCCGCCACTTCCATACATACCTGGCAAGGACCCCCTCACTGGCTGCTCATGTTCTATTCACTCCGTGGCCCAGCTGCATCCTTCCATGTCTAGCAATTGACCCCCTTGCCAGCCTCCTGTGTGCAACTCCCCACATGGCCCCACCAGTTAATGCTGTACCAAAAAAGACCCCCTTCCTGCACTTGTGTGCTGCTTGCCCTATGGCTGTGCCATTTTCTCCCCATGCCCAGCAAGGCCTACCCTTACCAGCTGCCCATGTACCACTCCCACTGTGGCCCCGCCATTTTCCCCCATGCCCATCAAGTCCCCCACTCTCCAGCCACCTGCATACCTTTCATTTTGTTCTCCACTACGTCCCCATTCACAGAAAGACTGCCTGTTTTATTTTCACTTCTGGAGGATAGCCCATTGATTTTTGACAAGGGTGCCATGTCCACCTAATGGCTGAAAACATTCTCCTCACCAAATTAAGCTGGAAATGTCTACATGCAAAAAAAATGAATGTACCCCTACCTCATACCAAATAAAAATTAACTAAAAAAATGATCAAAGATCTAAATATAAGCACTAAAATAAAATAGTCCTAGAAGAAAATGTGAGGAAACATTTCAGAAACTAGTGTTAGGCAATGTTTTCTTAGGCTTTACAACAAAAGTGTGAGCAATAATATATATGTATATGAAACTTCATGCAATAAAAGAAAAATATATAAATGGGACTCATCAAAACTAAAAAAAAAAATATTGCATATCAAATGACTGTTTTAGGAAAGTTAAAACACCTATAGAATAGAAGAAAATATTTGCAAACCACCTATATTTGAAAGGCTCAATAGCCACATTATAAAGAAGTCTTACAACTCAACAACAAAGGGCATAGACATTACTTCAAAGAATATACACAAATAGCCAATAAGCAAGTGAAAAGACAGTCAACATCTTTAGCCATTTGGAAAATGCAACTCAAATCCAACATAAGGTACAATTTCATCCCCACTAAATGGCTACTATATAGAAAATGAAATATATATGTTGGCAAGAATGTGGAAAAATTGGAGTCCTGGTATATTGTTGTTGGTATTGTAAAATCATTCAGCCACTGTGAAAAAGAGTTGGTATTTCCTCAGAAAGTTAAGTATAGAATTATCATATGACCCAGCAATACCACTCCTAGGTATATATCCAAAATAATTTAAAACAAGGTATTTAACTGATATTTGCACAACAATGTTTATAGCAGCATTATTCACAATTGCCAAATTGTGGAAACAACCCAAATATCCATCAATGTAAGATTGGATAAACAAATTGTGGCATATATATACAATGGGATATTATTCAGCTGTAAAAATAAATGAAGTTCTATATCCTACAACATTGATGAACCTTGAAGACATAATGTTGAGCGAAATAAACTGGAAAAAATTGATAAATATTTTATGATCTCACATATGCAAAGCCAACAGTCAGAAATTAGCAACTAGAATACAGTTTACCAGGGATATGTTTGGGAGTGGGGAATTGACAGTTGAGATGATGGATAGGTTTTGGTAATTGTTGGTGATGATGGAAGACAACATTATAAGTATATTCATCACCATCAAATTGTACACTTGAAAGTTACTGAAATGAGTAATTTAATTTGTGTATATTTATATTTGTGTATATATATACGCAAAATTTAAAGAAAATTAGACTTCAACACAAACAGTAAATCCTAATGTAATTTATGAACTACAGTTAAATACATAATTATAATAATATTGGTTTAAAACTTGTTAAAATGTACCACAGCATTGCAAATTATTAGTAACAGTTAAAGCTGTTTATGTATATTTAGGGTGGTATATGTGAACTCTATTCTTTCTCTATGATTTTTCTGTAAAAATATTATAAACATTCAAGTCTGTGAACTCAGAGAAGTGTATGAAGATTCTATATAAGGAGTCCAAGGAGACTGAATTAAGAATGTTAATACCTGAAAATGTGAAAGGTAAAAAAAAATCTTTGCCAATATTGTGAGATTATTAATTGAATAGGTTTGAAAGGCAATTGGATCCTAAAAGCCAGACCAGGCTGCATGTGTACGTAATTACAATAACTTCTCATTCTGCCACAAGAACCATTAACAGGGCAGGTGTTCCATATCTGACAGTGGATACACATGCAACCTGGTCTGGCAGTAATGAATTAGGACGTTATTATTCACTCTTACAAGGGCACTGCAGAGGGGCATCTCAAAGACATTGATATTTTGAATAATGATCCAAACTAGGCTTTATATATTAAATTTCAGATATACATGCTATTGCCCTCCATTTTCAGTAAGGAGAGTGGTTACCTTCATGGATGAATAAAAGGTGATGAGAAAGGAGATAAACACAGAAAATCTCTAGGATTCTGAGGTGATTACATTAGGATTATTTTCAAAATTATTTGTTCAACTCTAAGCGTGATTTGGAATACAATACATTCTTACTTTATGATTAACAATGTAGAGCCAAAATCCCCTGCAAAATATGGATTAATTTTAGTGTTATTCTTTGTCCAACAAAGTCACCACATATACATTAATATTTATTCATTCATTTGAGGTTAATTTTAAAAGCTTGAAATATATTTGCGTCTGATTTCTATAATGTATTGATTATAATTTTATCAATATCTGTTCCCTGTGAAGAGACCAACTCCTGCTTAAAATCTGAGTGTTTTCTTCATACCTGACCATAGACAATTACAAAAGCATTACCTGACATTCCACATAAATGAAGCTGCCCTCACAACAACAGAAGTCACCCAGCCTGTGTGTTGCAGTCTCTGTAGGAAGTTGTGGTCAAGGACTCAGGGCCCCTGGCCAGGCTAGCTCTTGAGCACAGCTGCATTCCTATCCCAGGTGCCTCCATTAGGAGCCTCAGATCAGGGGCTGCAAACCCAGACCTCCTCAGGTGCCCCAGCTGAGAACTCCTTATTGGAGGGAGGTGGGGAGACCTTGAGGGCACTCTCTCCTCTCCTTCTCAGTACTCAGTATAATAAACTCCTAGTCTCTGGGTCCATAAAACTGCAGGAGCCTTTGGTCAGGTGCTCCATCAGCAGTGAGCTGATCCCATGTCAGTGCTGATCCATCTGTCCCTCCCCTGGGGCAGCTTTGCACAGCACAATGAGATGGCTAAGTTGCTGTCTTTCTTGTTTACCCTCCTGCTTATATCATCACAGTAAGTGATTGGAAGCCCCACTTGTTACTACCATTTTGGCTTTGAGTATTTAAATCAGCTACTTTTGGCACCTGGCAGCTGAACTCAGCTCTTACTAAAATTGGCACAGGGAGCAGGGTACCAATTAATCATGCTATTGTTCTGGAAAACCAGAAGATGCTGAGGGGCACCTATGGGAGGAGGTGGTGGAAGCCGTGGGGCTCTGAAGGGGTGCTTGGCCGAAAGCATTGGCAGAAATTGAGATTGTGAGTGAAAATAAACATAAAGAAATCATTTTTATGTGGCCACAAGTATGCTGAGACACTAAATGGGAAAGTGTGACATTTTAAGACATCTATTTAGTATATTCAAAGAGATAAAGGATAATTTTGCATCTGCATTGTGCTATGAGAAATATATACTAAAGAGAAAAAGTACTAGAGTGATATTACATTGTGTACAGAATTTCTTTCATCAGAAGTTCATTTCATATGTTTGAAGAAACCTTGAAGAATAGTTCTCATAATATATATTTATAATAAAAACATGTTGAAAATATGGACAAAATAAATAATCATAAAATTGCTGAGATAAAAATGAAATTGGTGATCCAAACCTTCCATGAAGATGAAGCCCATATGATAGCCAAATACAATTAATAGGAAAATGAAATAATGAAGATAAGTATAAATATAAGAGATAAAATACATGGAAACTTAAAAAAAAACACTCAAAATAAAATTAAAGGATTGGGATAGTCAGAAAATGGGAAAAAACAAAAAAGTAAAAAAAAAAACTTTTTTAACATTTTTTCATTTTATCACTGCATTATCGGGTGTCCATTCTGTACTGTGGCACCTGCCCCCTCTCACTCCCCAGTGTCTCCCAAATTTTCATTTAATTTTCAAAGAATTTTTAGGTAACAGAAAAGTCACAAGCAGAATACTAGAGACTCTCATATACCCAACCTCCTTCCCCTTTCCTCACCGTATATTAAAACCTTTTTTATGTGGATGGTAGCATTGTTATAAGTGATTTACAGATAGTAAAACATAGCTGCTAAGCATTGTCAATGGTTTACAGTATAGTTTACAATTTAGATGGTACAGTTTAATAATTTTTGATGATATTTACCATGTCCTGTGTCCATTACTGTAAGGTAATGAAAAACATTTCCTATGACCACGAAATAACCCCTGTTTGATCATTTCTGTTCCTTCCTCTCTGTCTCCCTGAGGCACATGACACTCCCCTGTCTTGACTCATTGGATGACAAGATTCATAGTTACATGCAACAAGAGATCTTGACATGCTGATTATCCTCTCCTCTTAGGATCAACTCTTGTGCCTAAGAGACACCCAAATGTCTGTTTCTGGGTGAATCGGTCCTCCCAAAGATGGGGGTCCATCTCCTTCCCAGTCACCGTGTGGGTCTCCACTCCCTGACACAACACCTTATGACAGGATGAACACTCACACATTCCCCAGAAGCCTAGTCCAGATGCACCCCTTCTTGAATGCCCCCCCAACCTACACTAAACTGGTGACATTACCTTGTCATACTGCCATAAGAGCATTCCCACTCCTGCACTTTCAAAATCATACCCACAAATACCATGTTCACCTTGTCCCCCTCCCATCTCTTCCCCCAAAATCCTGGGTATTCTAACCCACCCTTCCTAATCTACCCACCTGTCAACCCTGCACCACCAAACCCAGTAATATCACTACCCACCTGTCCTATCCTTTAATATGAAACTATATTCTATCACTTTACCATAGATTACTTCCATATGGATGAATGCTCACAACTTTCTCTTCTCTTTCTCCCCTTTGTTAACCTATCTTTCAGATACTGGTTCTCAGAGACTGCTCACTTTCCTCATTTTCCAAGGGAGTAGCAACAGTCCCCTGAGTGGAGGGGCAGTGTCTGGAAAGGAAGGGTGGTCCATTGATGGGTTCTTGTTATTTATGACAAGCCCTATAAGTCTCTGCTCTTGTAATTGAAACTTAGCCTACTGTTAAGGGGTGCCTAAGTGTTGCCACCTGAGACCTCTTTGTTGCTCAAATGTGGTCTCTCTCTAAGCCAAACTCAGCATATGAATGCATTACCTTCCCTCCAGCATGGGACATGTCTCCCGCGGATGAGCCTCCTTGACAATGAGGGATTAATACCAAGTGCCAACTGGCAATATGACTGGAAAAGACCTTGAATAAAAGGGGGAAAGATAAAGACAAGTGAGTTCATGTGGTTAAGAGACTTCAAAGAGACTCTGGAGGTCATCCTAGAGTTAATGCTTACGCACACCACAGTAGGATCTCATAGAACACCAAAGTAGATATCACCCCACACAGAGGGGCTCCTGAGGGCTGTGGAGACACCTAGGTCCTATATAAGGGGGGATAGCTCCAGAGAATGATGCCTTATCAATGGGCTCTACTTTGGAATCTGTGCTCCTGAGAGTGACAGAGTTGGACTCAAATAAGTCCTCCCTGCACATGGTCCATCAGTCCCTTCTATTCAAACCTATATGTGAGGCTGGAGTTTATAGATGTACTTCCAGAGACTGGAGCCTCAGGTCTGCCCATGTGCCAGCTGTGCTTGAAATCTCGGTGGAACTGCAACTCCTACTCTACAGCTCAATGGACTCACCCAAGTCACCTGGTGAGGAGACAACAATGAAGGACAACGGCCATCCCAGGGAATGGAGAGAGCCTGCAGCTGCATGCAGGATAATCCCATTCACCATATCCATGGGATATAAGCTCCCTCTCACTTGGAGGTGGAGTGTACATCACCATCCCAAACTGCTCAGGATTGGGGGAAGAGCTATGGACTAGTGTGGACTTAATGGTATTCTGTTGTAGACATATTGTGATTCAAGCAATGGAAGAAATTAATGGTATTCTGTTGTAGACATATTGTGATTCAAGCGATCGAAGAAATTGGGGCAGGGAAGGGAAATGCAGTTGTAATACAGGGGCTTTTTCAGGACTTGGGAATTATTCTGAGTGACATTATAATGACAGATATAGGCCATTTTACATCAGCATATAACATGCAGATCTGTGTGGGAGAGAGTGTGGTCTACAATGTGCACTATGGTCCACGCTTAGTGGCAAAGCCCCAGGATGTGCATATCCATTGCAGGTGATGTGCCACACTAATGAAAGATGTTTATGTGGGATGTTATGGGAGGTGTGGGAGGTGGGGAACATGGGAATCCCTGTAATTTTTGTGTAACATTGAGAGTAATCTAAGCGTCTTTTAAAATATAAAAAAAAATACCATTATGAGAGATATTGCATATATGACTGCTTTTACAAAATACAAATACAAATAAACTAGAGAGTCAGAAACAGAATTGCAGTGGAAGCATAGAGAGATTGAGAAGTGATGAGTTATTCTTTGTTTGTTATTTGTTTATTATTATTGCTGAAATAATGAAAATCCTCTAAAAGTGATTGAAGTGTTGAATGCACAAGTATATGATTGCACACTTTGGGTGGACTTATGTTTTATTAATTTGTATCAATAAAACAGAATTGTTAAAAGCATACCATTATGAAGGAAAAAATGAAATTGGTGATTAAATATTACATAAATAAAATCCACAGAAAAAAATTTTCTGAAATAGAAAACTTAAGTTTTCTAATTAAGGTAGCATACTATGTGCCAGGCAATTTAATTAAAACACACACATAGAAATATTGATTATCAAGAAATGAATAAAACAAAATAACAAATAATATCAAGAAAATAAAAGAAGGAGAATCTGAAGACTATTAGATTTTTATCAGGAGCCACTGAGAAACAGAATTCAATGGATCTAGATAGTCAAATATCTGGAGGTAATTAACTTTGACAGAAATTATACATGTGAATATAAACATAAATATAAATAAGACATGAAATATAAAGACATATTCACATATACAAAGATTCAGAAAAGGTATATCTAATGTTTGTAAGGCTATTACTTGAATGTAAAATAAGTCAGTGATGCCTTAACTCAGGAAATAGCTAGGAAGAAAACTCAGGTAGGAACAACTAAATTTTGTGAAGAAATATGATGGTTCCCTCAAGTATCAAACCATTGAAAACATAAATTCATATTTCAGACATTGGATGAACATGAACAAAGTTCAGATTTTTCCTAGGATTATTACGTTTGATGAAGGGAAGGCTGAGTTCATCATCAACTTCTTGCTTCTATGTTGAATAACCCATACTGAGCAGTAAGGAGACTTTGTAAATTGTACAACTTGCAGCTGAATATAAATGAGCTTAAGTTTCTACAAAGTACACATTTTCTACATAGTATCCTGGAGTTAAAAAGGAAGCCATCAAAGAATGAAATTCTTAGATATAAAGGAACCAATATATTCTTAGGCTATCCGAAGGCTGGCTAAGCCTTTAGGAATCAGAAAAATAAAACTCTTTTAATCATGAGAGAATAACTTTTATGTCTTACTTATGATAAAAGTGAATCACATAGTATTAGCAAGACTGGTTTCTACAGGAAAATCCAATATCATTTAGTGCTATATCTAATCCATTTTATAACTAATCAATCCTGTTTTTCTTCATGCAGAAGCTTGAATGAAACAAGAGTAGCATACATCTTTTACACAGAGATAAATAACACCTAAAACATGAAAATTGTCTTGAGTTAAAGGGCATGATTTTTATATGTCCCCTTTTGAATGAAGCAAACAATTCTCAAGTATTCAAACATTAATGCAGGTCTCTGTGCTATACCCATATCGAGTCCTCAATTCCATAGTTGTCTCTTAGTTCTAATCACTTTATTACTTTGAGAAAAAACATGCATATGAATGAATCCAGGAGAGCAATTTGCAAAGAATGTTTCTCTACACCAAAACACTCCATATTTTCTTCTAGGGTGGCAGTATCCAGTACCATGGGAGTATTTAAAAACATATATAAAATATAAATTAAACATCTTTGAAATTTTTTTTTAAGATTTTTTTAAACCAAAGAAATGCCTCCTTGGGAAGTCAAAATGTCTGTGAAATATTCTTCTTATAGCAGCATTAATCTCTCTGTTCCGCAGACCATAGATGAGGGGGTTTATAACTGGGGGCACCATTGTGTATAACATGCCTGTCAGTAGATTGATAAGAGATGCTTTATTTGCAATGGGACCTAAGACAGCAATTATTCCAGAAATTGTAAATATAAGTAGAACTGCCAACTGTGGAGTGCAAGTGGATAAGGCTTTATTACGGGCTTCCGCAGAATGCATCCTAAGCACCATTGAAAATATATTCCTATATGATGTAAGCAATAAGGCAGAACATAATATGCACAGACCTACACTTATAGCTAGGATAACAAACTCAGAAAACTGAACATCTGAAGATGAGATCCTCAAAATTTGAGGTATATCACAGAAATATTGATGGATAACATTCGACCCTGTGAAGGGAAACCTGAACATGGTGCCTGTGTGCAGAGAGGAATAGACCAAACCACTTGCCCATGAGCCAGCAGCTGCCTGTGTGCACAGACGTGGGCTAACGGTGAGCCCATAGTGCAGAGGGTGGCAAATGGCAACATAGCGATCATAGGACATCACCACAAGGAAGGCCAGCTCTGTGGATCCAAGGAAGATAAACAGGAAAATCTGAGCAGCACATGCTAGGAGAGAAATCAATTTACTGCCTGTCAGAGAATTCACAATGCTTTGGGGGACAGTAACTGAAATGTAGCAAAGATCTATGAAGGATAAATTTCCTATAAAGAAATACATTTGAGAATGTAGACAAGGGTCAGTCACAATAACAGTAACAATTACAAGATTCCCAGTCAATGCTCCCAGATAAATCACTAAAAGGAGCAGACCTTGCACAACTTGCAGCCCCTGGGAGTTTGAGATATCCATGAGGACAAAGTCTGTGAAGATGGTGAGGTTGCTCATGTGCAATTTATATGCTGCAGTTGACCTGGAAGTCAGAGTACAAAATTACAAGATAACACTAAAGAGCAAAATGGAGC
>JAQZBX010094499.1:0-12030 GCA_029593785.1 Cabassous unicinctus | reverse complement strand
TATTTTATTTATTTATCCCCCCCTTGCCGCTTGTGTTGCTGTGTCCATTCGCTGCGTGTCTTCTCTGTGTCTGCTTATCTCCCCCTTGCTGTGAGGTCTTGCCGCATCAGCCCACGGCGCCATGCGAGCCGGCCTGCCCTCACAAGGAGGCCCCGGGAAGTGAACCCGGGGCCTCTCATATGGTAAACCGGTGCTCTATCCATTGCGCCACACCCGCTTCCTGCCGTGAGGTTGCTGCATCAGCCCACCGCACCGCTCAGGCCAGCGTGCCCTCACAAGGTAAACAGAGGCTCTATCCATTGAGCCACACCCGCTTCCCCATTGTTTTTCTTTAACACATGAGGGAAGACTTAGACAAAGAAAATGCCACAGGATTTCAAAGGAATTGCTATGCTCTTCGAAACAAAAATGAGAAATGTGAATTAACTATGTGTCTTACTATCCCTTATATCAGGCAATATCCTGACCAAACTTGACCAAACTACCTCTAGGGTAGATCATTACTGAAAACATCTTCTCAATTCCATCCTTTGTTGCTGAGTGGCACTGGGTCACAACCTATGTTCTAGGCAGTACAAACTTAAAAGGAGCCTAGAATTAAAGTTTCTATTCTCTTATCAGTGCTTTAAAAATGTATTTAATTTTAAAAGACAACTGGCCTGGACTCCTCAAAAATGTCACTGTCATAAATGACAAAATAAGGCAAGGGAACATTCTACATTAAAAGATATTAAAGAGACATGACAAATGTAATGCAGCTACTGCCAGATGTCTTCACAGAAAGTCTCTGCAGTTTTCTGCTTCAACAGTGCTTGAACAAAAGCTAGGGCTCATCTGCCTCAGCTAGCAGCTCCAAATCAGCCCTCCAGCACCTCCTTATAGCACCCCTGGACCACCCCAAGGCCCATACCGCTCCAGTGCTGCACTACCACCACCTCTCCTCAGCCACCTGTCATGACGACCACATCCCCATTACAGGTGCATCAGAACTACAACCAGGACCGGAGGCCATCATCAACCACCAGATCAATCTGGAGTTCTACACCTTTTATGTCTACCTGCCCATATCTTACTACTTTGACTGTAATGATGTGGTTTGAAAGATCATTGCCAAATATTTTCTTTACCAGTCTCATGAGGAGAGGGAACATGCTGAGAAACTTACGGAGATGCAGAATCAACAAGACCAGAAGAGTGAGCTGAATACAGTGACATGCGCAGCACACTTGGAAGAAAGGGTGATTCATTCACTACTGGAACTGCACAAACTGACCAGTGACAAAAACAACCCCCACTGTGTGACTTCATTGAGACTCATTACCTGAATAAGCAGGTAAAATCCAAAGATGGAATTAGATTAGTGGTTATATAGGGCTGGGGAAGGACAGAGGGATTGAGAGGTGACTGCAAAGGGGTGTGGAGTTTTGCTTTTTGGAGTAATGAAATTGTTCTAAAAATTTTTGTGGTGATCAATGCACAACACCGTGATTATACTAAAAGCCATTGATTGTGCACTTTGAATGCATAGTATGGTATGTGACTATATCTCAATAAAACTGCTTAAAAAAAAAAAAAAATCAAAGAATTGGGTGACTATTTAACCAAATTGCACAAGTCTCCCTTTTCCTCTTCTAGCTTAGCAGAATATTTCTTTGACAGGCACACCCTGGGAAACAGTGATGACAAAAGCTAAGCCTTAGGTTGGCTTCCCCATAGTCACGGAGTGACTTTCGTGGTCATCATGGCAGTACATACATGTTGTGTTTACCTTTACCTTTTATATAAGTTTTACTGCCATCCACCAAGCTCTTTCATTTGTACCATTCCTTCAAATAATGTAATATATATATATATATATATATATGCCCCTCTCCAAAAACAAAAGCTATCAAGAATATCTTTGGAACTACTGAAAATTTGAATATGATTATACTTGATTTGAATATGATTATACAAACAATAATGGAAATAATATTGTAGCATTAAGATGGTAGTTAAGAGAAAGTATAACTGAGAAGACACTCTTGACTAAGAACCAAATGAAAAGTAGTTAATGCCAAGCAAAGATCTAGGAGCAGTTTTCCAGGCAGACACATTGAACCAATGTGTCAATGTTAAGTTTCTTGAATGTGATGATGATATTGTGGTTATGCAAAAAAAAGACTTTGTTCTTAATAAATACATTCTAAAATATTTAGGGTTGAAATGTGATGTCTGTACTTAACACTTTCTAAAATGGTTCTGAAAGTAATGCATGCATATATGGAGAGGGATAAAGCAAATGTGACAAACTTATAACAATTAGTAAACCTAGGTGAAATTTATATGGGTAGGGTGTTCACTGTAGTAAGTATTCCTTCAATTTTTCTGTGGGTTTGAAAATTTTCAAAATAAAGATAAAGGAGAAGAGAGAATTTTCAGCCAGCCAGCTTCTCCTGGGGAATTCACTGAAAACGGAGTTCCCAGCTTGCAGCCTGCCCTACGGAATTTGGACTTGTGCATCCCCACAGTCATGCAAAAGATTCTGGAGGTACAGAACCAAACAGACCAGGGTTTTCTCATCCTACAAGGGATAAAAACTTTCACTGGTTCGCTGACCTTCCTCTTCTTCTTGGAGCTCTCAAAACTTTGCTGACTGTACACAAAATCCATTCGTTGCATCTGTGAGAATCACCAGAGAGCGAGCCACTGAAGGGTTCTAAGAGCAGATTTGTTTTAGAAAGATCCCAAGCAGCAGTGTGAAGGATGGATGGAGAGGAGTGAGACAAGAAACAATGAGGAGAGTTAGGAGGCTACTGCAGAAAAGATCCAGATGTGATTGGATGGGGGGATGACACTGGATTATTCAAAGAGGCTCTAAATGCAATCAGAGGAAGACTATGGATTAGAAGAGAAGGCAATGTGACTGTGGAGTGGAGTGATGTAACCACAAGCCAAGGAATACAAGAGAAAAAGGAAGGGATTCTCCCCTAGAGCCTCAAAGAGGACCGTGGCCCTGCTGACACCTTGATTTCAGCCCCATGATACTGATTTCAGACTTCTGGTCTCCAGAAATGTGAGAGAATAAATTTCTGTTGCTTTAAAATACCAAGTTTGCAGTAAATCGTTATGGCATTGTGGTGATGAATGCACAACATTGTGATTATACTAAAAGCCACTGATTATACACTTTGGGTAGATTGTATGGTATTTGAATGTATCTCAGTAAAACTGCTTAATAATTAAGTAATTGCGCAAGAATAGCCAGAAATAGCAGCTATGTACAGCAGGGGAAGCACAGAGAGAGGTGAAGAATTTTCTTGTTTTTTATTTTTTATTATTATTATTTTTATTACTATTGAAATAATGAACATGCTGTAATGATAATTGAGGTGATGAATGCACAACTATGTGATTATACCAAATTGTACACTTTGGATGAATTGTATGCTTTATTAATACGTATCAATAAAATTGATTTGTTTAAAAAAAATAAAATAAAATAAAGATAAAGATAAAAATAAACACTACCTTGGACTTGGGAGTTTATTGAGCAGACTAGAGTTCTCAGGAGATCAAGATGGTAATAGGCTGGTTCAGATTTTTTATATCCTATCTTATATCATCCATTCCAGAATAACAATAAAGTAAATACCTGCACAACTTCTGGGAGACAGGGTGGTGTTAATGAGGCATTTAACAAGACATTAATATATTACCACACATTTATAACCTGGAATCCTATAACAATCTTTAAAAACAATCTAGATGGACCATCATGGAAAAATGGTTCAAACTATATTAACTGAAAAAAGCAAGCAGCAAAGCTATAACAAGAATATAATCCAATTTTTCAAATATTAATATTGATATAAATTATTATTTAATATATCTGATGAAATGACCTGTAAGAGTGGTTATATTAGGGGGATGGATGTGGCTCAAATGGTTGGGTGTCTGTCTCCCATATGGAGAGACCTGGGTTCGATCCCCGGGTCCTCCCGGTTTAAAAAAAAAAAAAAAAAAAGAGTGGTTATAGGTGGCAGAATTTTATGGGTTACTTTCACTTTCTCTGTATCAACTTGTATTGTCCGTAAGCATATACTGCTTTTATGCAGAGTCAACAACATTAAGACACACACACAAAAACAGATAATTAACCAAGCTAAAATTCTACCAAAGCCACGGCTGTCAGCACTCTTCATTTGGCTCTGAGATTTGAGCTAGATGCCAGAAGCAGATCTAGGAATAGTTGCAACACAATTATGAGGGGTATTTATCATCAAATGTCAAAACAAAAGGATAAAAATGAGAATAATGAATAACGAAGTCATTATTTATGAGTTCATTCATTAAGTACACTTTTATTGAAGGCTACTTTGCACCTAGTACTATGGATACTGAAATAAGACTATGCCCTCAAGAAGCTCACTAACTAATTGGAAGAACAAAGATGGGAGAAATGATACTTGCTGATGTGCAAGATGCTATGAATGATAAGCAACATAGAGCCAAAGGCAGATGAGATGATATGCTTATAATAAGCACATGTTCAATCAATGTATCTCAAACAACAGGTCACAGACTAACAGAAGAAACCCCTCCAAGTTTACGACAGATTCACACAATGGCACTTTTAAAGATTTCAGTCATGAAAAATGAAAGCTCACAAAAACAAAAGGAAAAAAATGTAACTCAAAGACAGATCAAAATTAAAATGAAAAAATGTAATTCAGGTCAAACATTTATTGGGCATGGACTATGCCAAGAATTCTGCCTAGAACCAAGTTACAAAGACAAATAAAACTCAGTTCCTACCCTCAGCGTGCGCATAGGAAAAGTATTTCCCTCTCTCTTAATCCCAACTAAAATAGAGAAATGCCATTAACGGGCAGTTAAGGATGAAGAACCTAAAGAAATACCAAAAGTGCTACCACTTATTAAGGACTTAACTCTGCCAAGGAGTTATAAAGAAGGGTTAAATCTGCCCCAGGTTACAAAGCTAGGTTTTTAACTCATGGCTGTCCTCCCAAGGCTCAGTTCCTGACATTACATTATGCTGCCTCTTAAAAAAAGGATACAAGGACAAAAGGAAATAAATGTCTAAAATAATAGAAATAAAAATACAGAAAACAGCAAAGATATCTAAATATAAGATATATCTGATGCGTACATAAAGACCAAGTTTAATGACTACAGGTTATACAGCTGGTATTTGTCCAAGTGTTTAATTAATTTCTGAATTAATATAGTTTATCAAGAAAACAAAATTAAAAGGGAAAAGTCTGTATAATGACTACCATAATTTATAAATACATTTTGGAAGAGTATGAGGGTCAGTATCAAATTTTCAGTGTCCCCACTGTCAAATAGTTATGATATATCTAAATCATGGGTTGACACTATAGGCTGCAGGCTAAATCAGGCCCACCATCTGTTTTTGTAAATAAAGTTTTATTGAAACACAGCCATACCCATTCATTTGTGTATTATCTATGGCGGTTTCCTGCTACAACAGCGGAGTTGAAGAGTTACAACAGAAACAGTATGGTCCACAAAGCCTAAAATATTTATTATCTGTCCCTGGTCTAAATCATAGCCATTTATATCACAAATGGTAGAAAAATAATTAGCAGTTCATTGCAGCCCTATTTAAGCCTTATTGTGGATTCTACCTGATTTATGTTCTCATTCTTCATAATTAGTGTCACTTAGTAAATGCTAATGAGCTTTTTAATTTCCACAAATAAGTTCAAATATCAGTTATTTTCCATAGAGTAGGTCTTACTTCGGCTCCCAGTAATTCCACCTTTATAGCATTACTACAAACAAAATACCAATTAAGGCACATTCCCAATTACTCTCACATATACTTATCCCTCAATTGCATACCTACAAAGGCATAGGCAAGCAAAAGCTGATGGAAAGACAATCCCTAAATAATTCCTAATACCCTGTTCATACTAGAACATCCCATTCAAAGTGCCATTTCATACCAAAAGCATCAGCATCATCTGACCATTTATTAGAAATGCAAATTCATGGGCCTCATTCCAAACAGAATCGCTGGGGCAGTGCCCAACAAGTCCATCAGATGATTCCTATGCACAGTAAAAGTTTGAGAACCACTGCACTAAAACAGTTTATATTACTTACCTTGAGTGTGAAAAGGCTGATTCGGCCAGGCAGTTTATAAAACAGCCCCTCTCCTCTTGAATTGGAATGTAGCATAGCATTGAGACACGCAAGAGGGGATGTGCCACTGTAAAAACACAAAAGGATGAATAAGGGTCATACAAATCTATACTACCCTCCAACTCATTTCTAAATCAAGAAGGGGAGCAAGAAAAATGGAAGAAAAGATCCTATGACAATGATTCCACTATGAAAACAGTAAAAGAGTAACCAAATGAAATCACATAAATCATACCCAGAGAGCTCTAGGATAAAACATGCTATAAATACCCCCCACTCCATACCTAATACTTCGTTCTTGTCATTGACAATATGAACCAAATTCCCAAGAAATTTAGAAAAACCTCTCGATTTTTTTTCAAGTTAACTCAGTTTTAGAAAACACTCAATATTTTAATATTAAATTTAAACAAAATTTTAAAAATAAAAGTTTAATATTAATTAAAAACAAAACTGAGTTTCCTAGTGCCTACATTTCAATCTGCATATCATGCTCAGAAATTGCCACTTAACATTATCATCTTAAAAACCACACTATCAGTCAATGATGCTATCCCAATAAAACAAGTACATATTTAATCAGTTAAATATTTACCTAATAAGCACATTTCAGTGTAAATGAAAAAGCATTTCATTTGCTTTTTCTCTGTTGGGAGGAGAGAGGGGAAGGATTAGTTTTATTCTATATCTACCCAGGAGCAATCATTTATACTTGAATGTAAAAAGAAAAGTCAAATGGATTTAGTGCCCAATAACATTCAAGCATTAAAACAAAAAAGATGGTATATTGAGTTTCATGGTCCTTGCCACAAGACTAGGTCACAAAACAATGACAACTCAGTGAGATAGAAGCTACTTACTGAATCTTAACATAGAAAAGCTATCAAAAATCCAGACACATGCCAATTATTTTGGTACTAAGCTAAGGATCACCTGAGCACCTTCTCTTCTCCCCACCATGTTAAAAATATATATAAATATCTTAAGTAAAGCCTCTTCATGTATTACAGAACTAGAAGCCCTAATTTATGCAGGGTGTTAAAAAATAAATTCTGATTCTACAAAAGCCTTTAAATTTTTTTTCTAACTTATTCTACTTTGGAACACATTGGATGCTAAAAAAAATGTTCACCAAGAACCAATCTCTAAAAGAAATCTTGTGCAGTATCTGGAGTATCAAGTGGGTGTGCTAACATCTCTGCTACAAGGGGGAACCACAGGCTGGCAGAGTCCTTCTGCAAATGTGACTCCTACACACTGTAGCCCTGTCTACAAATTACAGAGCTGCTCACTCATCACGAGCCACCATGACTGCTTCATAATTCCTATAAGAGCAAGAAGCAGAAACAAATTAAGGTTCTCAATTCCATCTGTCCCAAAGGGACTAATTTACCTTCTATAGGCATAGAGGTCCACCAGCAGTGCAGACAGCAGCATGATGAGAAATAGCCCATAAAAACAAAAATAAAGCACAATTATAACAGTGCACAGTGCATAGGTACTATTTAAATGCATGTGATCTAGACAATCCTTATCTTCCCTCCCCACAAAATGTCAACTCACGAATGTTTGAAAAGTGAGGAACTTTTGACCCTAAAAGATCAATTCAAGCAGCTAAAGCGTGACCAGCAAAAACATATGCTGCTCGTTCTGAGTCCCAAGAGAATGTGTTGTTTTCCTCCTTCCTCATGTATATTTAAAAAATGTTTGTTTTTTTTAAAGTTGGGGTAAGGGAGAAGAGAGAGAAGGAATAAGGACAATCACTAATTTTCAGGCCTGCAGTGGCTTTTGTGTTTCTAGCTTGTAGCTGGTCTAGGAAAACTACATTATAGCTTAAGAAAATCAAGGATACCCCAAAATCTAGTATAGTCATATCATGAATAGCTAGAATCAGTAGGGAAAAAAGCCAGAAGATTTTATACTAATGTATCACCCTTCTTTGACCTTAAAAGAAAGGACTTCAGAGGTATAGTATGGAAAGAAAGATAGTTTTATAGACACGCCATAGAATATGAGGCTCTGTCTTTCTCTAGTACTGAAAGTTGCAAGAGCAGAAGAGAGACTATGCCCTCACTCACTACATGAAAAATAAGCTCCATGTCAAAGATTTAAGGGGGGCCCAAGGATGGGGAAAAGCACTCACACCTCTCTAATGAAAACAAATGGATGTTCATCCACCCCCACCCACCACTCAGAGCTGACACACAACCCAGGAGATAGTTCAACAACATCAGACACACAAGCACATATAAATACGCATGTGTACTTTCTCATATCACTACATAACTACAGAAAGACACATGTTCTATGAAGCCCTCATGTTAAGGAACAAGATCAATACAAACCTCATTTCCTTTAGTCCTTCTGCCTCTATGACCTGCAGAATCTGTTTTGGTGTCATCGGAGCATCCGAGTAGTTTTCTAAAACCTGAAGAAATATAAATGTCCTGATTTCAGTGTGCAACTTCCATTTATATCTGTCAATCTGTATCACAGGGTACAATCCTACTTTGAGGTACCACCAGTGGCAACTTGGTTTTTCTAGTTTAAATTACTTTAGAAAGGAAATGGATACACATATCTATTTACTGGAAGTGACTGCGATTAGCTGAAATTTTCCAATTCTCAATTCTAAGACCACATATCTTTTTAGCATACATGGTACGCAGGGCCTTAGTAACCCTGGTTACTGCTTAACTAGACACTGTTAATATGCTTAAACTACAGAATACACAGCGCTGCATGATAAATCATAAGACAGAAAAATGTTCAGAGTTTCTTTCCTATGGAAGTTTTATTAGTACTCATATTTTTAAATGGTGTTTTTTGCCACTGTGTTGTGAAATTCTGGTGTTAACTGCCACGTACATTTTGCCATTTGGCAACAGGATGCTATAATTTTCTGTGAGATTAGTGAAAGCAAAACAATGAGAAATGGAACCTCCCATTTATGTTAGCATCCTCTGTTAACTGAGTCAGGGCAGTATTTTCCTAGTGAGCAACAGCAGCTCTCTTACTTCAAGAGATTGAAATGTTTTAGAAATGCCATGGGGAGGAAAAGACAGGCTGCCAATATCTTTGTATTTTCTCTACCTGTGCAGCTGCCGAGGTTACTCCAAATCAAACTAACATCTTGCTGTCATTTAACAACCCTAACAACCAAGTACTGCTCTGTCACAAAATGTAAAGCAAGAAGCCTCATAAAGAGTACTTTCCGCAGCAGTCCTGTGGAAGAACACAAGCCCTTAGCACTAAAGGAAGTCAAGGTCTGGAGAAGTAAGTGCTGAAATAAAAACCCTTATTTACCATGGCCCCATTCTTAGCCCCTCTCTCTCTTCAGTTTTCACTTTCTCCTTGGTAATGTCACATAGTCTCTCTCAGTTTCAACTATCACCTAAATTCTGATAACTCCCAAATCTCTAGCACCAAGCTTGACTTCTCCCCAAGCTGCAGATTCAAATAGTCAATTCTGTGCTGGACACCTCCCCTTGATCATCTACAGCAGGGGTTCTTAACAAGGGATCCATGAGCTTGAACTGAAATTCAAAAAAAAACATTATTCTTGTGGGGACATGTTGGTGTGGGCATGATATATTTATTAAATAATACACAGTACAGTGTGGACTTAGTAAGGGGTCCATGGTTTTCACCTGACTGGCAGAGGAGTCCGTGGAACAAAAACGGTTGAGAACCCCTGATGTAAAGGAAGCCCTAACTTACGTCCTCCCCTCCAGACTCATTCTTCTTACACTGCCTCCCTTGGTTGGCAGGCTATCCAGTCACCTCAATCACAAACCAAGGTGTCATCCTTCACTCTCACTTCTCCCCTACACCTACAGCCATCTCTCACTTGAACGGACACAGCAGCCTCTTCACCAACATCCCTGTGCCCAGCCCTGCTACTCTGCTGCCATTCTTCATTCAACACCTACTCTGTGCCTGGCACAATTCTAGGGATTCATCAGTAAACAAGACTAAATCCCTGCTCTCAGGAGCTTACATGCTATAGTTTGAGGTCAACCCAACAAAGCAAACCTGCCCTCATCACTTTCCTGTTTAAAACCCCTTCAACAGCTCCCTAATCACATGCAGTAAAGCTGAAGTTACCAGACTGTCAGTTTGGCTCACAAGAAAAGCACAGGCTTTCAAACTAGTCAGACCTAAACTGAAATTCTGGCGTTCTAAACTTGGGCAAGTTAGCTATCAACGTGAACCTTGGTTCCCTCACTTTTGAAGCAAGGATACTAATGTTTTCTCTCAGTTGTTTTACAGACTAGAAACAATGTAAGTAAGTGCCTAGAGTGCCTGGTACAGCGTAGATGCTCACTGGAATGGCATTACAAGACCCTCACAATGTGGTCTTTGCCTGCCTTTTTGCCTAACTGCCAAACTGACACTCCACAAACTTGATATTCTAATAACTGCTTGTAGCTCTACCCCCACTCCACCTTACAAATCCCACCCCACCCCCCACCCCAGAATTTCTTGTCACCAGCTTCTGCTCATTCCCTCTGTAATGGGGCTAACTCCTATTCACTCTTCAAGATTCAACTCAGAAAGCACTTTCCTCCAGGAAGCCTTCTCTCACCTCTGCCAGGCAGACTTAAATGTCTCCTTTCAGTGTCCCCCATTGTTCCACAATATATAGTTTATCTTCGAAACTTGAGAGTAAGAGGAGGAACTATTAATAATTATGCCTGGACAATAGGTAAGAACCAAGATATCTGTTTACCCTATTTATACATCTATGATGACACTTATCATGCCTCTAGTGAAATGCTGTTCATGCGTCTGGATCCTCCATATCCCCAGAAGATCATAAGTTCCTCCATTTATATTCCAAGAACCTAAATAAGTGCCATGTTAGGAAATGTTGACATGAACAAACCCACAACAAACCCTGGTACAAGATAACTAATGTTCATTGCCACAGGATATAAATTTTTTAATACTATTTAAGTGTAAGCTGACCTAGCAAATTTTTGTAGGATGTAGGATGATTTTGTTTTTAAGAAGCATGCATGACTGAAATATTAGCTTAAAATTATTTAAACAGTAGTAAGGAAGAGCCTGAGACTCTAAGATAAAGGAAACAAAATTTCCAAAGGGAAGTTACATCAAAAGATACAAAGTATTCACTTTTATTTAAACTGTATAGCCTCCAGCTTTTAGTATAAGAACAATTCAGCAGTGTTCTATTCCTACTCTCTGTCTTTCTAGAATGTACACTCTTTTAAAGTATCTCTTCTCCTACTTCAAAGGGGAAAAAAAATGTTTGATGTAAGAACGGTCAGTCATGAATCAAAGTGAAAGATAAAGCATGCAATGTAGAGTTTCTCAAAGCCAGAGAGAATCCATTTAAGGGCACTCAGTTTGAAGGGAAATCCCCTTGGATGTCTTCTCCCAAACAAATTACTCATAACTTAACAAGCAGGAGGATTTATACCCATCCAAGCCCCTAAAGTCTACCCCTTACATTTAGAAAATATGCTACTACAAAATGTTTGAAAGAACATCTATCTACTTCTCAACAACTCAATTAAAACCTGCAAAAATCAATCTCATGAAATTCTCCAGAATTCTCTTCTTTTTGCTATCAAAATAGTTTTTAAAAGGGTTATCAGTATCATTCTAGCCACCAATCCTAGTGAGGTCAAGAGTAATCTGAAGCCAGCTCAAGCAAGTGCATCTAATTGCCATGACAAGCACACCAAATTCACCTATCCAAAGAGTAGTCCGATCCAGTGTTCAGGTGATCTAATCGACTGCCCTACCATTACAGCTCATTCCTAGTCAAGCATCTCTCTGTCCAATATAAACTCTCACAAACTCTCCAGCACTTAGTATTAGACCAAT
>JAQZBX010094498.1:0-12022 GCA_029593785.1 Cabassous unicinctus | reverse complement strand
AGGTAAGGGGTGAGAGAGGGATGAATGTCCCTAGCAAGGATGACCTATGGTTGGAGTTCGTGGGAGCCTGTTTTTTTCTTTTCTTTTTTTTTTTTTAACTTTTCATTTTGAAATACTTTCAAACATTCAGGACAGTTACAAATATAATATAAACCCCATACAGTAAGCTCCAACATACTTCTACCCTCCAGATACCCAGATCCATCAATTTTAACAATTTTCCATATTTACTGAAGCTATCTATCTATCTATCCATCTATCTATCTACCTTTCTATCATGACTGTTTCTCTGTCTATCCATGTTATGAACACTTCAGTGTAGGTTGTATACATCATGCTCCTTGAACATTTGATACTGCCATGTACATTTCCTAAGAACAAGGATATTCATTTATTAACTATCTTAAGTGCATATGTTATCAAGTTCAAAAAATTTGACATTGATAAAAAGCTTACAGTCTATATTCCATTTTTTATGTGTCCCAGTAATTTCCTTTTGAGCCTTCTCTCCTCCCTTATTAGATCTCATCCAGAATCATGTATTACATTTGATTTCATTGTCTCTTTTGTTGCTTTTGGTATAATTGTGGGAACATAAATACAATCAGAACTTTCCCGTCTCAATCATTCCCAAGCATACAATTCAATGGGAGTAATCACATTCACAGTATTGCAGTACCCTCACCACCTTCCACTACTAAAACTTTCCCATCTCCCCAATCAGAAACCCCACAGCCATTTTTCATTAACTCCCCATTTTCTCTGCCACCTGCCCCTGGCAACCACTACTATAATTTCTGTCTCTATGAACTTCATTATTCTCCAATAGTTTCTTTGTAGTTACTGTGGTGCTTAAATTTAACATTCTAAATCTACAACAATCTTGTTTGCTTTGATACCAAATTAAATTCAGTAGTACACACAAATTGTGTTCCTATACTCTTCCTTCCCCCACCTATATATAGTTCTTATCATAAATTACATGTTTATACATTGTGAGTCTAAAACCATTGATTTATCTAATATGTTATGCATTTGCTTTTAGATCCTGTAGGAAGTAAAAAGTGGAGATACAAACCAAAAATACAATAGTATTGGCATTTATACTTACCCATGCCATTACCCTCACTGGAGATCTTTATTTCTTCATGCAGCTACTATCTATTGTATGTTGTCCTTTCCTTTCAACCTGCAAAAGTCTCTTTAGTACCCTTGTAGGGCAAGTCTAGTAGTGATGAACTCCTTCAGCTTTTGTTTATCTGGAAATATCTTAATCTCTCCCTCATTTTTGAAAAGACACGTTTACCCAAAAGAGATTTCTTAGTTAACAAATTTTTGTTTTCGTACTTTAGGTGTGTCATCTACTGACTTCTCGCCTCCATAGTTTCCAGTGAGAAACTGGCACTTAATCTTATTAAGGCTCCCTTGTATATGACACATTGCTTCTCTCTTGAGGCTTTCAGAATTCACTCTGTATCTTTGGCATTCTACAGTTTGATTATAATATATTGCAGTGTGGGTGTATTTGGGTTTATTCTGTTTGGGGTTCATTGAGTGGCTTGGATGTGGATATTAATGTCTTTTGTTAAGTTTGGAAAGTTTTCAGCCATTATTTCTCTCTTTCTTCCCTTCTGGGATTCCACAATGCATATATTCATATGCTTGATGGTGTCCCACAGGTTTCTCAGGCTCTGTTCACTTTTCTTCATTCTTTCTTCTTTCTTCTCCTCAGACTGAATGATTTCAACTGTCTTATCTTCAGGTGTTCTGATTCCTTCTTCTGCCAGCTCCAATCTGTTGTTGAACTCCTCTAGAGAAGTTCTAATTTCTGTTACTGTGGTCTTCAGTTCTGTTGGGCTCCTTTTCATAATTTCCACCTGTGTATTGATGCTCTGTTTGTGTTTACCTGTAGTTTTCCTGATTTCCTTTAGTGCTTTGTCTAGATTTTCCTTCAGTTCTTTGAGCAACTTTAGAACCATTTTTTAAACAGTCTTTGTTTGGTAAGGCCCAGGTCTGGCCCTTGTCTTTGATGCTTTCTAATGCTTTAATCTTTCCCTTTGCCTGGGCTATCCCTTCCTGTTTCTTCGTATGTTTTGTAACTTTTTCTTGAAACCTGAACATCTTGATATTTTAATGTGTTATAGCAGGAATTTAAACTCTGAGGCATCTGTTCCTTAAGTTTGTCTCCAGCTAGTGTTATGACAAAGCTTTCCTAGATTTCCAGAAGCTAACAACACACACACACACACACACACACACACACACACAAACAAAAAGAATAAAGGAAAACTCCTTTCCCAGTCTTTGCAGATTAACCTTTGCCAGAGTTTATCCACACAATGAGTTTAGAGAACTGCTCCAGGCCAAAGCTTAGGAACCTTTCTATCCTTTATGCACATTCATCTTGTCTTGGGCATGCATTTGTGGCCCTAGGAATTCTCTTATTTACTCAATTCTGAATGTTCCCTGTTTTCTAGGAAACAGTTTTCTGATGGTCCCCGGCATTGCACTGTATGCCCTACAGCCAGTAATCCTTTGTCCCCCCAGGCAGCGTTCTGTAAGGGAGTTCCAGGAGCTGACTTTTTCTTGCAAGGAAAGTTCTGAGATGATGATTCCCTCTGGCTAATACCAGACAGACTGGGCTAGACATAACATGCTCCCAGTATGTGCATAAGAGTTGTTCTGCTCCCTCTGGAATTGGGACCAGGGATTCTCACTGGGAGCATGGATGGCTGTGCTGAGCCAAGAGCTTTAGGAAAGGGGCTAGCCAGGAGACCATGAGATCCTACTGCTTTCAAATAGCTTTTTTTCCCCCCAGCACTTGCCCTGCTACTGCAATCCTTAAACTGTTTTCTGAAGTTTTGAGAAAGATGTTTCTATGAGTTCTTGCTGGTTGTTCAAAGTTTCTGTGGGGGGACAGAGTTCTGAAACATCTAACTCTGCCATCTTGATCAGGTTGGGGTAGAGGCCTGGGTTTTATTTTGGTCTCTTGAAGTGGTGTTTTTTTCAACTACCTTTTATGGGGTTCTATTAAACCGAGTAATGTGGAATGTGCAATATATAACAGAATCATAGATGTAGAGACATTGTAATAGCCTCTTTACCACATTAGTTTCTATTTCTTCATTGCAGAATTAAGATATTTTCATACAAAATCAAATATTTGTGACAGGAAAAAAAAACAACAAAATATTTTAACACTTTACAATGAAACTCTGATCAGAATTTCATAACAGATAGTAATAATTTGTATCATATATGAGTTCAGAATCTTAGTCTCTATATATTCTTTGGTAACTCCTTCCACTGTTTGAGGTGTGGCTTTAAATTATAGACATGTATTTTAAATATCAAAGCCATTGTGATTTGACTGAGGAGCTGTTGGCTGTCTGTCCTAACATGGTTGGTGAAAGTCATTTCTTGGCTTCAGAGCCTACTTCAATTTCACTGATAATTATATAAGTGCTGGTAAAGTATAACACATATAAGGTCAATATTAATCAAGTGGACAATTATTTTATATTACCATAGAATTTATCTATGCTCAGAATTTAAAGATTTTAGATTGTCGTTTTCATCCCTCCCTCCCTTTTTTTTCTTTCTTTTAATTGCTGGAAAGTGTGTCTCTCTGAATAATGGATATGTTTTTGTTACGTGTGTGTGCACACACAAAGAAATTCAAGACTTACTGATTCATCATTGAAGTCCATTAGTTGCTGTATTAAAATAGTTTATTACATATTTATGTCAACTGGTTTGAATAGTCATGCAAATAGGTTTTGTACTTAACTGACTGGACTCAAAATCTTTGTTAGAGATTCCAAAATGAATGTTAGTGATTGACTATCTTGTAATAAAGAGTCATTAATGCCTGAAAATATTCAGAATCTAGAGCTGAATACATCATAGCTATTGTGTTCATCTACAAAGATATGTAGGCTAGTGCCAATATCATTCCTTTGGGAAAAAATTAGTGCCAGAAGAAAAGTCTCAATAGTAGTCTGGGGGCTACTTATAGCCACAACAAGGTTTCTGATAATCTTTGCTGCCTTGGGTGTGTGGTTTTTATTCCTCATCATTTTATATATTTTTGGGTGCAGTGAAGATCAATGATAAAAATGAAGAAACAGAAAGCAAAGTACATAAATATCTTTTTTTCCTTAAGGATAAATAGGAATTTATGAAGGCAGATGTACATTTCTATAGTGCAAAAAATTACCTCCAACCTTTAGATATTGACTTTGGAAAATCCACTAAAGATACTTGAACTAGAGGGGACAAAATATTAGGTTTTATTTATAATAATTAAAAAACCTATTAAAAAAGTTTGAAGGGAAAAATGCTATGTTGCGTTAGAAGCACAGAAATAAGGAATGTATATTAATCACAGAAAACTCTCTCAAGAGTTGTGTCTGAATTATCACTCATGGATTTTTCTTGTCCTCATACTTTTGTTCATTCTTGTGACATGATTAAAAAACTGCAGCAGACATAGAGAAATAAAACTCTCAAAGGATTTTCCCCATAAACGTAAGGATTCATACTCTTCCCCAACTTTTCCTCCCCTATGCCCACTAAAAATCCCAACTGTGGTTTGCATGATTTTGAAAATGATACCTTTTTTACCATACTAAAACACAAGGAAGTAGAGTCATTTTCTACTGCTGTATCTAATATGGATACCATTAAAATAATTTAATGAAGCACTTATGTTTGGACTTTCAAATTACTCAGTACTGGCTGTCAGAGTTTATGCGCAGATTCTAAGAATATTCATCTATGTATTTTTGGACTTTCTTTCTATAGAAAGCTTGAGATGCTTTGCCTTAGATGAAGGTAACATGCCCTGAGCGGTCTTAAAACTGGCGTGGGGTGTTTTGCCATTCTGTTCTTTGAGTTGGTTGGAAAGTTGGCTTTTATTAATAGAGGCTGAAAAATCAGTGGTGGGATTAACTCTTCTGTGGAATTTAGATCATCCTTTTAAAAATGAATTTGTAGAAATAGAAAGCTATATTAATCAATAGATAATTGCAGCAGAATTTTGTTATACTTGCATGATGTTAGCATCATGTTTTCATTCTGAAAGAATGGTGTTCCCACCCAACTCCTGAAGGGCACAGGTCTGGGCAACTGCAAGACCAGAGAATGCACTTGGCACTGAGTCAGACATAAGCTTTATTAGGACTTACGTACAGGAGAGAGTCTCCAGTGGTGGCAGGCCAGAGAAAGAAGGTAGCGGTCCCCAAAGAGATGGGAAAAATGAGGGGTGATATAAGGGGTTTCAGAACAAGGACATTCCAAAGGCATGAGAACAGAGTTCCTGCTAGGGTCCCACGATGACGCATATGGGGTCTGGTGATGTTATCGCAGGAATGAAGTTTTACCGCTCAGAGAAGATTATGGTTTCCGATACCATCTATACATTATCTTCCCTCCGGGGAAGGTTGTTAACCTTTAACTTATGTCTAGACCCTGCAGGCAGCTACATGTTGGGGATTTAGAGGGGGCACAGGCCCTGGGTCCCACAATCCACTCCCACGAAGCAGCCTAGGTTGACCAAAGCACAAGCATTTTATCCACATTCCACAGCAACAGTATCAAAGACAGCAGAATAATAGAAGTCCTCCACTAAGGGCTAGTAGACCTGTAAAAACATGTCACCGGGGCCAAGAAAGGGAATTAAACTCGTCAGATTGGAGGTCAATAGCTAATTTATCAATGTGCTGTATGTGATTTTACATGTGAAATATTATGGGAGTGATCAGGAATATATATATAACATTGAAAATTAATGAGGGCACAGGTCCCACCTTGTGCCACAGTAAGAATATCTAAAGCCATCCTATTTTGTAAAATTGCCTTTCATAGTTGGGTAGTTTCTTCATTTAACAAGGAAACTGCTACTTTGGAGTCATTAAGGACTTGAGCAATATGATTGGCTAAAGCAGTTATGTGTTTTTCAGTAACAATGCAGCACCATCTGGCACAAAAACGGCCAATGGGTGGAACCACCAGGGGTGTGCTTTACTCTATATCTAGCCTTGATCATTTCCCAGTTACTAGGAGTGTGGAGTAATGAGTCATATAGGGTGGCGGGGACATACGGCTGTCCACATGTGCATTGTAGGACCACCTGTTTTGCCTATAAGCCCGTAGCCATCCTTTAGGGGACAAGTAGGTCCCAGCAAATGAGTGCTAAGAGGGCTGCCATTGGAAAAGACTATTATTTTCTAATTTGATAGTAAAATTACACAACTTGGGGGTAACCACCCCACATCACGGATTCCTCCTGCCTTTCTATGCAGACAGGGTCGATGCAATCTAGGGTGACAGACTCAGCTGTTAACCATCCTAAACCATCATATACAGCATATCCCATTAAAGGCCTGGGCTTATGCACCTGTTCCCTTACAAGGGAAAAAATATAATTACAAGTCTCATTGAAAGATGGCAGCTGGATTTCAGTCTTAAATGAGAAGGTCTTGTTCCAAACTTGTCAATGGGTCATATTCTGCCATGCCAGCAAGGTGTTCCATGTTGTTCAATTTGCAGGAGTTAAGGTCCAGCGAAGGCCAGTAGCATTCAAGGGAGCCATTTACAGCTTTATATAACATGTTCAGGAAGTGCCTCACTGAGGATGTGATGTTTGAAGAAAGACTTGAAGGAGCCATGAGCCATGCAGATGTGAGGAGGAATAAATGAATCGCATTGGTGTTGAATTTTTCATAGTGTATTGGTTAGGATCCCAACAGGAAATGGATTGTCACTCAACATAGAATATTTCTAGGAGGGCTTATTTACATAGAGACTATTTACAAAATGTGGGTGTAGGTGACCACAAGAGACAGTGTTGTAACCTAGGACTTGGTAGAGGTGGAACTGTTACCACCCTAGGCCCTATGAGAAGGACTGGCTCCTGCAACTCATAAAGAGGGCAAGCCAAAGGGAGGCCATCCTACAGGGAAGCAGCCAAGGGAATAAATATCTTTTCCTCACTCTCCTCTTCACCTTCAGCCTCCTGATTGGCTTCTGAACCAACCTGAAGCCAGAGAGCATGGAAGCCCTTTTGATGTAGTCTATGTAGGTCAATCTGCCAAGATAAGGTTAGAGAAGAGTGAAGAGTGGATCTGGAGGGCCAACAGAAAGCCTCTTGCACCAGGATAGTTCTCAATATTAAGTCATCCTTTCATGTCTGGATTAAACCCTAGTTATTCATATGAATTGTCTTTCCAACTTCCTGCTGAATTTGATTTGCTAATATTTTTTCAAGATTTAAAAATTTTCATATCATAAGTGAGATAGCACTTTAGCTTTAGAGAGTGTTTATATGTATGTGTCCATGTATGTGTGTGATTTTTATTAGTTTCGGTGCCAGCATTGGGTTAGCATCTATGGTAGGCTTCGGCCAGGCTTACCACTCTTAGTTATTCCTAGGCTTTGTGGATAGCTCATTGTGTGTGCCCACAGACTGTACCTTACATAGTTATGATGCAACTGTGCATCTGTAATGCTAAATCCTGGTTATACTTTTGGGACCATGTAAAAAGTATCACTGGTTGCATAATGCAATGTTAACTGGAACCTGGGTGTTAGATCATTGATACTACTTGCTAAAGATAGCCAAACAAATAACTATGCTGGAGTCTCATGGGGATGTGTTTGGGACGATAAAAACAAGTTATACCATACTGAGGAGTAGGATCTTGCCTCCCATAGGCTGAGTAACACTGTGACCAACTGAGTGCCCAGAGGGAATGGGGATTCTGAAGATCACATGCTTACTGAAGTTCTCTACCCCCAAGTCTTCTAATAGTCTTTTCTCAAAACATGTACTTTGAAGATATTGCAGTAAAATTTAAATGCCTTAAAATTTATGTGTAAAAAATTCATTTTTTTGTCAAATTTTAAATTCAGAACCCTGAAAGATTATTTATCATTATAGAATGAAAGCTGCAAATCTTTCCTGAGACAGATTATGTCAAATGTTTTTATTTTCCTAAAAATTTTGAAAACAGTAATTGTTATAATTATCTGGGCTCAGAAGTGTATTTATTTTCCTTGATTGTTTTTGGTCTAGCCATGTCTTATAACTCTTGAGTCATATTAAATTATTTATATTTCTAGAAAATATTGCCTATATATTTCAAATTTAAATAACATATAACCAATACGAGTTTATTATATCTCATAGTTTTTGAAATCTTCATTGAATTACTGATTTAATCAATATTCTCATTCTTAATTTTGAATGTTTTCATATTCTAGACTTTGTTTCCCTGATACATTTTGCCAAGATCTTTTCAAAGAACAAACACTTAGGTTATTTGATAGTTATGCATTTTCAATTTTCTTATTTATTAATGTCTGCTTTCAAGAGGCTCATTTTGCCATTTTTAATGTCTTTAGTTATTTTATTTCATTTTGTCCTAACAAATAATGAAACCATTAAGGGCTATGAATTTGCTTCTGTTTATGACTTTGGTGCATTCCATAAACTTGCTATGTAATGAACTAATTGTTATTAATTTTTTTCATATTTTGTAGGTATAATTTTGATTTTCTGTTTTGATGCAAGAATTATTTAGAGAATTGTATAATTTTAAATTCATTGTATTTGTATGTGTGTTTGTTAATTTCTATTTCTTAGTTCTTAGCAGAGATGTCTTGAACATTAAAATTTGGAGAATTTATGGAGATGTTCTTTATATGAGAGTGTTTTATTTTATAACATTTTTAAAAAAGAAATGTTTCAGGGGCACATTTGAAAAGAATATTTATCCTTGCTCTATTAAATGCTCAATGGCATATTAAAACTTTTAGTACAATTGGAGTGCTTTTGTCCATTTTTCTTTGGTTATATAACTTTTTTTTTTTTGCTTATGTGCTTTTTTATCCATTTGATTTACTTAATAAAGGCCTTTGACTCTGAAGTCTTTATTATGAATTTTATCTTGTGTCATGACAATATAAAGCCATTTAGCCAGTTTACTGTTTTTTTAAACCTTTCATTCTATGGTATTTTCTTAAATTAGTATTGTCACCATCTTTCTTTTTATTTGTGTTTGTTAAATCTTGGTGTATATATTTAGCTTAAAATTT
Source organism: Cabassous unicinctus (assembly GCA_029593785.1). Taxonomy (NCBI): domain Eukaryota; kingdom Metazoa; phylum Chordata; class Mammalia; order Cingulata; family Chlamyphoridae; genus Cabassous; species Cabassous unicinctus. The sequence continues at coordinate 2,923 of JAQZBX010094498.1, read as the reverse complement.
CAATGTCAATTTGTCTTAGGAATACTTTTATAAGTAATAAATATTTGGATATTGATTTTTTGTTTGCTTTAATGCTATCTAAGAGTCCTTCTCTGTTGATAAAGGAGTTAACCATTTACCAAAACTGAAATGTGTGATCTTTTTTGGTATTTTGTTTTATGCTTTCTGATTGTATGCTTCTTTGGAGTACCCTTTTATTTCTTTTATGAACTATATTTTAGTTTTTACTTGTCCAGGAATTAGGAAAGTAAGCATCCTGTTTTTATTCTATTAATGGTTAACTTTTTTTTTTCAAAAAACTTTTTAGTTTTTTTATTTCCCTTATTAATGAGGGTAAGAAATATCAGTAACTTTTGGTTGTTTAGTTATTTTTTTGGCTCTACAATTAACATATCGCATAATTTCATAAGCACATTGAAATTAAATATTTAGGCACCTTCCCAGATTCACTTGGCTCCACCTGCTTCCTAGGATATTGGCCACTTGCTCAGTGGAGATTGCTGACTCTTGTATAGTGGGCTCACCTCATCCTCAATATCATTTGCTCTCTCAGATCCCTCTGAGCACAAGTCAGGATTTATTGCCCCTGATGATGGGGGACTTGCACTAGCATCTAAACTGAGCCCAACTCAGCTAAATCCATGACAATTCTAGCTCTTCCCACCGCTTCTGAATTCAGATGAATCACTGGGTATTGGGGCATGAGATCAGCCTTTCCCAACGACTACTTGGAAGGAATGACTAACACAGTCCACAAGTTCAGTCCTCACTTAACAACTTGTGAAGAAAAATTAGACCAAAGAGCAATAGGAGTTGAGAGAGAGTTGACCTTCTCATGTACCCCACCCCACCCCCCAGTTGTTCCCAGGTACAGCTACTCCATGTGGCCTGCACTTCCCGTGAAGCTGGTCAGCGCCATCCTGTCCCACCCTGTTTTCATTTTCCTTCTTTCTCTGCCCCGTTTTTCTTACTCTTGTTGTCTCTGGATTGCACCTCACTCCCACCCCAAGAAAGTATTAGAATTTGAGCTTTACCTCAGTCTCTGTTTTCTAGGAAATTTGGGTTTTAATAGATATACACTTATTTTAAAATAAATTACATATAAGTATATACCATATATGTTTAAAAATGGTATAATTAGGAAAAATCCCCCTTCTTTTCTTTCCAGATTTTTAAATAGAAATTTTCATATGTCTTTTCCATTTTGTGATGTTTTCCTATATGTGGAATAATCCTGTGTGCATTTTCCTGCAATTTGATTTCTTCATAGAACAATGATTTTGGAGATTTTTCTATGCCAGTACAAAATTCTATCTCATTAGTTGTAACACAGTATTCCACAGTATGAATGTACAATATTGGTTTATCCCATTTCCTTTTTTATTCAGATTGATGTGTTTCTATTTTTTGCTATTACAAATAATGCTACAGTGAATATTCTTGGAAATGCTTCTATGTGTCCATGTGGAAATATTTCCCTGGGATAGAGAAATACTGTAAGATTACCTGTATTAATGTTATGTACATTTTAACTTTTGCTAGATATTGCCAAATCTTATACTTCTTATCATCGCTACAAACTTATACTCTAATCAGTTTCACCTACAGCTTCAACACCACCAGATATTATACATCTTTACTTTATGCCAAGCAGCTATATGACAAATAACATTTCATTGTTGTTATAATTTGTATTTTCTTAATTAGGGGGGTTGAATAGCTTTCCATGTTTACTGGACACTAATATTTCTTCTTCTAGAAGTACATGTTTTTTTTTCTTTCTTCATGGTATCTTTTGGGCCCACTTATAAGATGAAATATGTGGGAATATTTTATGTCCTTTGGCCCTTTCTGTTATGCAGGTGCTTTTTTTTTTTTTTTAATTGGGTTTTATACTAAATTACTATTAGTAGCTTATTTTTCTTATGTATTTTCATTCAGTGTTTTTTTGTTTTTTTTCAGGTATTGGGGCTGGGGCTTGAACCTGGAACCTCGTATGTGGGAAGCCAGCGCTCAACCACTGAGCTACACTGGCTCCCTGAGTTAGTTTTTTCATTTGTTTGCTTGTTTGTTTGGTTTTTGTTTTTAGGAGGTACCAGGAACCGAACCCGGGACCTCACATGTGGGAAGCAGGTGCTCAACCACTTGTGCTACATCCACTGTACTCATTCAGTTAATATCAAGAAAGTACTTCAACTTGATTCTATGTTTAAAGGGTTCAGCACTCGCTATCATTTTTAATATTATGGTTGTCCCATTCATAAGTTCCCATATTTGATTCATCCTTCAGTTGCCAGAAACATTTTTATTTTAACTTCCAGTATTCTCTTATGACAGAAACAAGCACATGCTATAAAATGTGTATTAAGATTAACAAAGTGAAAAAATACATTTTCATAGTGTTAACATTTTGATATATAACTTTTTCTCTTTCTGTACATATATTTGTATAACATTTTTTCAAAAAGTGGCTTAAATAAACTTGTTTTATAACCTTTTTCCCCTTAACTTTATAATGCAAACACATTTTGAGTATATCTTTGTGTTTTCTTTCAAATATTACAAGGTTGGTATTTTTCTGAACCTTTGATTATCTGATAATGTCCTTCAGCTGCCTGCACATTTGAATACTAACTTGGCTGAATATTAAGCTTCTGGGTTACACAAGTTTTGTCTCAACTCCTTTTGGCTATTATTATTATTTTTTCTTTATTTTAAAAGTTTTAGATTACATAAATCTTACATCAAAAATATAGGGGATTCTCATATACCCCACTCTCTCCCCCTCCCACACTTTTACCAATTAACAACATCTTTCATTAGTGCGGTACATTTGTTGCAATTTATGAACGCATATTGAAGCATTGTTACTAAGCATGGTTTATAGTGTACATTATGGTTTTTTTTTTTTTTTTTTTTTTTT